>JAUZNK010034106.1:3160-18314 GCA_035046665.1 Euphysa ruthae
GCTCAAATTGCTATGAAGTTTTTACAAAAAAGATTTTATGTTTAAAGGTATAAACAAACTTAATGAAATTTTAACTGATTTAGTGGCAAATTGTGCCACATATTTTAAAAGAATATCTGATAGTGTCTAAAATGCTTCTATACGATATTCATTCTATGAAAGACATGGTAGATGAGAGACTATAACTTTAGATGGTAGATGCATAACATAAATATAATTATCACTTGAATGATAGAGACATTCCGGATGATACAGACCTGAAAAATAGACATCACTTAACAGAATTTATTATTTCATGAACCAATGAAGAGTTCTTTATTAAACAAGGTAATTAGGATAATCTTTTCGCTTGTATAATTATACAATGTAAAAGATTATCAGGATCCTAAACAACATCATAAAAAATGCAGGTGTTTTAGCATATCAATGAGTTTAAAGTTGTCATTGTATAACGAAATTTCATTACATTTTAACGTAAATTTTTTCCCTGCCTATTTGACCAAGAAAATTTTTTATAAGTTTTTGGAAGGATATTGTTAGGGTTCTATTGTTATACAAATTATTAAAACCTTTTAGTGATATTTATGCTTACTGCATCTGTGGAAATACAGTCTTCTACAATTTTACTCCAAATCTCCACACTATCACTCGCCAGATTGCTGGTTATTACTCTCAAGTGATCTTACACTATTCCCAGGGCCTAACTATATATCTATTACTCACTTGAAAGACACAAAAATGATTAAAATCCCAATTCATAATGTCAAAATATTCAAAATTTATCATCATATCAAGAAAATATTTTTAAGTAAAATACTCTTTACTACTAAAAATCCTGTTTGTACTATCTTTGCTTGAAAATTATTTTATAAAAAATAAATTTAACTAAAGAAAAGAAGTGATACCTTCATTTGTTTTTGGGGAGTAGAGAATAATCTTCCTCTAAAAAAACCATAGCAAGAAAAATATTATTGAGGCCACCACAATCTAAGCAATGATGAACTTCTTTGGTTTCCCTAATGAAACCAGTAAATAGTTATCAGAAAAATTATTTAAGATAATTAAAATTTTAGCAGACCTAAGTTAAATATTTTAGAAACCACTCAATTTCATAATATTTTCTGATAACATTTTGAAAGAAACGGATATTTTTTAGGTAAACTAAAAAATGCAGATAAATTCTCAGCCTAAAATATCGGAATTAGAGATTTAGAAGGTACTGAGCTGGATAAAAACTTAATCAGAAATAAATTTTTCTTTACATAATTCAAAGCTTCAGGGAAATTTAAAAATGTCAATTTAGGGGCGTTGTTCAAACAATATTTTCAAAATTGCCAACATGCTGAAATAACCAAAAATAATTTTCTAAAAAAATTTTTAAATAATTTTTAAATTAAGATCAACTGAAGTCATTTTTAGAAAAATTAACATTGATAACACTTACATAGTTGAATACAAATAAAATAAAGGTCTCAAAAAATAGGCGTACTAGCGTACAACATATTTTTGCTGTCGTACACTAGTTTCCTTTGGGGAGTATGACATCGTATACACATTATTTTTTAAGTTATAATTTTAATTTATGTCGATATCTTTTGCTTGTAAAATGTTTTTTAATGTTTCTTAAATACCTACACAACGTTAAATCTGCCATTTATATTTTTTTTTTTTTGTGTAGTCTACTAAATCCAAATATAAGACCACATTTATCTATATATGTCATGCTAAAGTCCCCCCGGTGGAGCAATTCTCATAATTTGCGGGAATAACCATAATTATTAGAATCAAAGTAAATAGAACATAAACAACAAAATGGCAAAACGATTATTTATATTGGTTTCTATTTTGGTTCTAAAAACAACAACAGCAATTGATTTAAATGATGAACCACAAATGAAAAGAAAAAACAATGAATACTCATTCTAGAAGGCTAAATAACTTAAATGGCAGAAACAGTTTGAGTTCTTGGATACTCCTAATCAAACACCATGTGATGAAATCTAACAAAAAAATCATGGATAAAGATAAATGAGCAAAGTTATTCATACTGAAAAATGCCTCTTTTGGAGAATTCTGACGTTACTGCAAAATGACTAAAAAATTTGTTTTGTCTATGATATACCTTGTTTCTAAGCAGTTACTATGTTTACTTCAATTTTACCTAATCGTAAATTATTCATGAACTGCCAGTCCTGTTAAAACCACAAAAGCTTCAATATAATCACTTTATTTTTATATACAATATATTTATGTATAATTTACTGGCCCTCATTCATTGTATTTTGTATTTTTATGTCTTTAATGTCAGTTATGATAACTTCAGGTACTGGATTTCTCATTAACAATAATAAAAAAAAAAATGAATAAATGAAAAAAAAACTTGCCAAAATTTTTATACTTCAGTTGATCCTTTAAGTAGGTTTTAAACACTCAAACATATAAATATATTTGTTTTGATTTTACTTTTAATAATATCACTAAATAATTAACTCTCGTCTACAGGTTTATCTTAAACTCTATTGTTATTCTATTGTTTTTTTTTCCACCAAATATACATATATTTAAAATTACTGCTCATTTCTTGGAAGTATGAAGTGGGTTTCAAACCAAATATGACTAAAGATCAAAAAATTAAAAAAATATTCTGTTGTGAGTTTTAAACAATAGCTAAAATATAAACGCCAACATCAAAGTGATGGAAAAAAACAAGAATTAAAAAGAAAATATAATTTTATTTTCACGTTGTCCATTGCTATATTAAATACTAAGCAACCTCGACATTCTTTTTTACATTTTCATATCACCAACCGATATTTAAAGTTACGATAAGAGTTGGTTGACATTTTTGCTGAATATTATGAGTATGTGGTGAACCTTACAGCTAATGTTTTAATTATCTGAAAAATGTGCATTTTCATCCTACTTGTATATTTTAATATTTCGGCCATAGCAGACAAGCAAAAGTTAAGACTAAGAAATGCAACAATTGAATTGCAGCTCAGTACTGGTGTTTGGGGTTCACCATATGAAAGCTTGTTCTGCTCAGGAATAAATAATGAAACTATCGGAATCTATACAATAAACTGTACAATACTTTTGTAAATAAAACAACGACATGAAAATAGGTACTTAAAAAAATCATAAACTTAAATTGTAATTGTATTTAGGATGACGTACATGACTTCAAAATTATTTTTTAACTCCTTAAAAATAAAATTGAGCAATTGTTGAAATACGGTACTGTACTCGTTTTTTAAAATTCTTACACCACTATTTTTTTCTGAGTACTACAACGTACTCGTCAAAAAATTTTTTGAAGCCTGTAATATAATATAAACACTAACACAAACACCTACTTAGGGGTGCTAGGTTATGTGCCCAAAAAAAAAACATTGAAAATAGTTGACATCCCAACATCACAAAGCCATTTATGTTATTTATAAATCTCTATTGATTATGCTGAGAGGCAGTTAAATAAAATCATACCTAAAAGATTGTGGAAAATTGGTATTTGGCACCAATGAAGCAAGTAGAAAAGAAGCTCCTATAAAGTAAGAAGAAGTTTATTAAAGTTTTTTCTTTTTAGGTTTTTAATAAAATCAGCTGTTTTATGAGTAGGAAAAAATATAGCAGAAATGCAAGAAAAGGTTTTTTAAATGGTAAATGTAATTTCAAAAAGCTTTATTGCAGAGTATAGTAAATACCGCTTTGGTGTCTAACTCTAACTGCCAAAGTGTTAACTAGCCTCTATTTAGTCCATTATACGGAAAATTCCCAATCGAGGGACTTCCGCAATTGCAAAGCATAAGAGAAAAAAACCTTTAAAAATTACATTTACATAATTATTTTATCTTTTCAAGATGTACATAAAACTAATCCTAACTCTCTTTTATTGTGATTTTTTTTTCAGCTTTTTTTATCTCATTTCTCAGAAATAAATAAAACATTAGAAGACCTGCTACTCAAAAACAATTTGAAGCGAAAAACATGCAAAAGCAGTAACCTTAAAAAAACACACAACTGGAAATATTATTGCAAATCTTTAAAAACAAAAAAAAAAACAAATTAATCAATCGAACCTTTATATAAATTCTTTGATAAAAAAGGTAGCCTAGAAAATGAATAGGCTCATTCAAGTCAGGAAAATATCAGTGATGCCCTTTCCCCTAAGACATCATAAGCTTAACTGATAATAATTTTTTCCAATTAATCTATTTTCATTTAAGCCGACCATAGTTATGTGCTTCTGCTATAGTTTTTAAATAATATAGTAAAGGTTTACTCATCTCTGTTTTGAAGAATTGTTTTATACACGCTAGTCCTTCAATTATATTATATTAATGTGATTTATTTTTTCTTCGCATTCTCTCGTTCTTGAACACAGTAAAATATAACTGAACTTATTAACTTATTAATCACATTCTTGCATTAATTATTAAGCACCAATCATAATAGGTTTTTAACCTGTTTTGAACAATATTTGTTGTACTGTACTTCCCTCTCATAGTGGTGCTTTAAAAAGAGTTCTGTATAAAATAATACTTATCTGTGCAAGGCGGTTCTGGGAGAAACAAATACATGGTTTAATATCTTTTACCATAATATCTATATAATGCCACGCCAAATATAGACCAATAAGTAGCTCTTAGTAATAATTGGGCATAGTTTTATGTAATTTTAAATTTGCCTTTATAATAAGGAAATAATATTTATTGGTTAACCTCCATTATGTTAAAAGTATTCTAATCTAAACATGTCCAATAGATTGTCTGTATTTACATAGTTCTCCTACTTTTTTGTGTTTTGTATCAGCAGCAAATACACCTCGCATATTTTTTATTTATGTTATTATTAATCATATACAAAAACCTTAAACCATGTTAAAACTAGGAGAGTTAAGTTCTCTAACGTTTAATATGTATTATTTTTTATTATTTGTAAGACAATCGAAATTGACGATGGATTAAAAACTCAAAAAGAAGACAATAAGGACGCGTTGGAAGTTGAAAAAATACCTGGAAAAAAAAAAAGAAAAGCGAAAGTTACCCATCCCAGAAAAGTTGAACCTAAGAAAAATAAGGGAAAAACATGAAGCATCATTTCCAAACTTTTACTACAGCAGTGTTGAGCATGGACGGTATTGTAAAAATTGTACATCTTTTGCACAAAACGCGAGCATGTCTATCGCTTTTGTAAAACAGAGGACTTTGCTGACACAGTTGTGCTGTTGCAAGGCATTTGTCAACTGTGCATCACCAAAATTTAAAGAGTTAAACAAGACATACTAATGTATAGAGGAATATGCGAGACGCAAGGTTGTCATCAGAGATAAAGAAATTAAGCACTGTTTTGTTGTCAAAAACTTTTTCCGTCACCTTGGTTCTCAAAAGAAAGTATTGGGCACATAAACACAATTTCCAGACAGACCAAAAAATGCATATTACCTAACACCGTCAAGTATGTTCAAATATTGAACATGTATCTGAAGCTCCCTTTGCTGGCATCATTACATAGTGGGCATTTTATCTTTTTTAGTGACGAAACTCGACATGTCTGCTCCACTAAACAGATAGCTATTTATGCAACATTTGAAAACAACAAGAAGACCTGTGAGCACTTTATTGGTATTTTACCAGCGAGCAAATTGGTTGGTACACCACTGAGTGCAGAAAATATTATGAAAGTGCTGCTCTTTCAAACTATTGAAGTTCCAATTGCCAACTGCCGTTTTTCCTGTATGGACAATGTTAATTCTGGGGAGAAATGTGGATTAAAACGCCCTTTGAAACATGCTATTCCCAAGTCAGTCTGGATCGGTTGTGGAAAACATAAGGTCGCCCTTTGTTTCAAACATTTGCTTGGAGCCTTTTTTGCAATAAATGATGCTGATGCAACGTTATTAGGTATTTGGATTTATTAAGTTTTTTCATTATCACCCACTAGCCCTCAATTTCCTCCAAAAAATCGCAGAAAAAAGAACATGCCGTAACACTTGAAGCGGAGTCAGCACAGTGGTAGGAAGTTTGACAACAGAATAAAAGTTTACGAGTTTGACCCCCATCTCTGGCAGAAATTTACTTTCCTTTTTATCTCTGAGTTTCTGAGCAAAACTCATTGTGTAATGCAACGCCAGCTCAATTTGGTCAGGTTGTTTGGTTGAGCAAATTTTTTAGGCGCAAATAGGCGTTCTAAATACTCCAAGACCTGCCACATGGGCCCTTACGGAAATATTGTCTTGGCAATTTGTTGGTTCCCCACGTTAAATATAACATTCTCATTCTCAATACCAGTATGTCAAAGTGTAATAAAGCGGAAAGCCCACGAAAGAGTATGCAATGCTGTCTATGAAGGTTATCAACAATTGTTAGGTACTCTCTCCGTCTGTTTAAATGAAAGACATGAAGCTGAAGCCATGGGTTTATTTGCTGCTCTTGTTTCAGAAAAGTTTCTGGCGAATTTACTCTTGCATCGAGATGTGCTCACAGCTATCTCACCCTTAAATTTGGCCTTACAGAAGTCACGAGTCTTTGTGCTTGTCAGATAGTGAAAAGTTATGTTGAAAGTTCTAAAGCATTTTTTGATAACTTCTTGCAGGTGAGGATCCTTGGTTTATTACAGAAAAGTTGACAAGTTAAAACAAATTGGTTCTGAAAAGCTTCCCCCTGCTGCATACCCTCGCAAAAAAGGCACAATCACATTTGAAGTGTTCAAAGAAAGTAAATATCAAAAATTTGTATCTGCATTCAAAGTTAAAATTGATGCTGTATTTGATCAGCTCGAGTTTTGGCCAAAGTTTAATATTTTTGACCCACAGAAGTTACCTTAAGCAGAGGAAGAGCCTCGTTTGTACGATGTAGAGGAAATTGGTGTTCTTGTAGAGTATTATAGTACAGATAAAGAGTATGTTTTCAAGGGAGCAATATCTTTCAGAAAATTCATAGCAATAATTGATATATTGATACTGTGGATGTTACAACGGCAGAATGGGTTGGATTTAAGTCGGCTATGTTTCAAAAGTGTAAGGGTTACAGAGAAAGTATTGATCTGAAGATTATAAGAACAAAGAATCAGGAAGAAATCAATCCGTAAGGCACGCCTAATTTAAACACCTACAGGCGACTTCGCTCAGGATGACCTAATGGAAGAAATTTATCCAAATTGTTTAAAGTTATTGCGTCTTCTAATAATTTTTCCACTCAGTGCTGCTTGCGTTGAATGTCTTTTTTCAAGAATAAAACTTCTGATGACACACTTGTGCAACCAAGTTAAGCAAGCAACACTTGAAGCTCTGCTCCGTATCACCATTGAAACACCAAAAGAAGGATTTTCAGATATTGTATTTGAATATTTTGTAGATGAATTGAAAAGCAAGAATCCAAAAATGACATTTGATTTTTTCGAGCGTACGTACTTATGGATGTTCTCCTGATGTAAAAAGTAAACTTAATTTAATTTGAATTTATAAAACGTTATTTTGGATGAGGGAGATTGCTTACTACTACAATTTTATATTCAATTAAAAAACATACAACATTAAAAATGGCAGATTAAGCTATGGCTTCAATAATCATAGTGTTGTTGGATGCTGCAGAAAAAGATTTTCATTGATGTTTCAAAGCCAGAAAAATATTAATAATTGCTTGAATTGGTAGTCAGAAGTGATCTGGAGGAACGTTAACTTGAAAAATTTCTTCCCGCAGCCAACCATGGTGGGCTGCGCTGAGTGCAAAGGGGCGTTAAGGAGATTAAGGAAATGGTTTCACAATTGAAGAAAGCTGCCATAACAATGGTATCCTGGTTTACACCCTGAACTATTACATTAAAAACTGATTTTCCTCAGTGCCTGGTGCAAATTATGTTGATGACAGCAATGAGGACAATGACGATAACTATTATGATGAAACTTATCAAAAATTCAAATATTTAGAAAATGTTTATACATAATTTTCTGTCTGATTATTTAATGCTCATGCAAAATGCATTCAACACTACAATATTATAAACATACAATTAGTATAGTGCTTTTATAAACTAATTATATTGCAGCAATTACAAGAGGAAAAAGAAAAAAAAAACAAGTAAAGAAAACTGAAGAAAATTTGCAAAGATAGACATATTTACTATAAAGGTAGTGATTTTGTTTATTGGCTCAAATCGCTCTAAGATTAATTAGCTTTTAAACAATTAAAATTCTCTTAACATCTAATGGGCAAATCACAAGCTTTTTTAAGAAATCTTCACATAGGTTTCTAACTTGTACAAGGCAGGTTGTTTACCAGTACACATAAAATGAATTCAGATATTTTGCACAAAAAAAAAAAAATAAATAAATAAAATTTTATTTTTTATTTATTTTTTTTTAATGAAATTGAATAAAGGTGAAGAATCCTTATCATCGATTTTAGAACACACTTAGCAAAAAGAAATAAAAAATAATGCGTTCATTTTACATATCACAAGGCAGGTATAACTAAACGTAAAAAATAAAGAAACTTGTAATCATACAAAATTAAATAATTTTTGATCATAGATATGTTTCTAGAATGCATGTGAGTAGCAAATATATAAACATATCACAAATTTCAGTGGAATACTAGTTAGAAAATTTAGAAAAAGAGGGATTTATTTTTATGGTGGAGCATGAGATTTTTATAAAATCCATAATTAATTAGCTCCTGCCTTAATTTCTCCACCTTTTCTCTAAAAAATAAATTTATAAAAAGACAGCAAAAGTTTTATTCAAAGAAAAAAGTAAAAAGCTAAGTTACACAAAATCAAACACCCAACACCAAAAAGTTACCTCCTCGTATTCTTGGACTTATACTAGCTATCAAAAACTTTTCTACCCAAATTTCCATGTTCTCAAGCACAAACTTATGTATCTAAAAAGAGAGAATGAATCAATATAACATTAATTATTTTTAGAACAATTTTTTTTAAATACATGACAGCACTAATCAGGTAGGAATGTTAAAAATAAATGTTTTAATATTCAATAGATGTTAAATACATTATGGATTTATATTTGAAGCAATCCTTTGTATTTTATAAAGAAGAAATTTACATTTAGCGAATATAAAAAACTGCATAAAACTTCTTTTTTTAATTTTGGAAATTCTATGCTAATTACTAAAAAAATGTAATTGCTCTTCACTACAAGAAAGAATAAGCAAATTTGGCTTTAAAAAAAAAACCTGATAACCTGGTAAAGGTTGGAGCTGTCAGAATCACTGTATGAGAAGTAGGAAAAATTATTAAAGAAATGACGAAAAGTACAAAAGAAAGCAATGAAATAGAAAAAGGATAATAACAGCAAATTAAGCAGCAAATTGCCTTTGAATTGGCTCAAGCTATATGCTTTTACATTCAAATTTATTTTAACTGTTTTCAAAATCAAAAAAGTATAATGAGACAAAAAAAGTATTATGATGAAAAAGAAAACAGCTAAAGAAAGCAATTTTTCTATGAAATATTGGTCGATTTTTCCTTGGAAAATTGAAACTCTGATTCTCAGTGTTGAAACATCAACTATCCAGACATGTATAAATTTTAAAAATATATCAGGCCTTACCATGAATCCTGAGCGATCACTCAGGTAAATACTTTACCTGAGTGTTTAATAGCTTGCGTGAACTTATTGCTTGTAATTTAATTTTACAAAGTTTAGTTCTTATTTTTGTTTGTTTGTGTTTAAATATATTTACCTGATCATCGACAAGTAGATTTCACTGCTATCTTCTGCCATTTTTACTACAGTCAGTTTTTGGAATAATTATCATAATTAAAACTCGCATGGGTAATCACAAATATTTTTTATGCAAAATATACTTCTTCATAGATAAAGATAAATGAGCAAACTTTTTCAAACTAAAAAATGCCTCTTTTGGAGAATACTGACTTTACTGCAAAATGGAAAAAAAAAAAAAAAAAAAAAAAAAAAAAAAAAAAAAAAAATTTACGCTGTCTACGATTTACTTTTTGTTTCTTAGCAACTCCTAAGTTTACTTCAATTTAACCTAATCGTTAATTATTCATGAACTACCAGTTCTGTTAAATCTACAAAAAACTTCAATATAATCAGTTTGTTATTTTTTTATACTTTATGTTTTGATATATAATTTACTGGCGCTCATTCATTGTATTTTGTAATTATATATATTTAATGTAATGTTAGTTGTGACAATCCCAAAAAAGTGATGGGAAAAAAAAAACAAGCATTTAGAAAAAATAAAATTTGTTTTCAGCTTGGGCTTACGTTGTCCATTGCTATATTAAATACTAAATGTGTACTTTTATTCTACTTTTATATTTTAATATTTCGGCCATAGCAGATAAGCAAAATTTATGACTGAGAAAAGCAGCACTTGAATTGCAGCTAAATATTGGTGTTTAGGGTTCACTATTTGAAGCTTGTTCTGCTCAGGAATAAATAGTGAAACTATCTGAATCTATCGAATAGAGTGTACAATATTTTGTAAAAAAAAAACAACAACATGAAAATAGGCACTTTAAAAAATCACACACTTAAATTTTAGGCAGTATCTATTGTCGAGCAATAACACGCGCCATTTACTTCAAGCAAGCTATTAACTACTCAGAAGGCTGTTTGCTCATAGCAAGGCCTGTATATATAATAAATCTTGCAATAAATAACTATTTATCATAATCAATATTAAGAAAATTTTGATTTGAAAACAAATTGTAATACTTTTATTTTTTATTAGAAAATAATATCTAAAATGATCCCAAATTTCAAAAAAGCCAAAGCGAATTTTTGAATACAAAAATATTCTATTTTTGAAAAAATCTCAGGACTGTTGGCAAGCGCAAAATCCTAATATTATTTCAGCATCAATTTCAGCATCAATAAAATGCAAAATGAATTACAAACAATATTTTGTAACACAACCCAAATGCAATTTTTAGACCTACAATCATTACTTAAATTATTCATAATTTTTCAAAAGTTTCTGTGAAAACCTATTACGTACAAACAGACAGACATATATAGGGCTATGGATCTATAGGGTCTCATGGGAAACCATAAAAGTCGTTACAATAATAAAAAGTAGTTTTTTTGCTGGAAAGTGTAGTAAAAAAAAAAGACCATTACCTGCTTATTTCTGGCAACATGATTTGAAAGCCAGTCCAAAGTTAATGCAGGATTTAACTCAGCTGTCTTAAAAAAAGCAAACAATAAAAATGAAATATATTCATCACAACGTTATCATACTGTTGCCAAGTACTTATCACAACGTTATCATACTGTTGCCAAGTACTTATCACAACGTTATCATACTGTTGCCAAGTACTTATCACAACGTTATCATACCGTTGCCAAGTACTTATCACAACGTTATCATACCGTTGCCAAGTACTTATCACAACGTTATCATACCGTTGCCAGGTGCTTACCAAAAAATTAAATTAAGTATGAAAATAAAATTACAGCAAAATTTTTTATATTTATCTAAGTAGATTTATAGTTCATGCAAAACCAATAAATAGCCAATGAATTTCTTTCTAGTTGGGCAACCATAATCACCACCAACCATAGAGTTAAGTTCTTGGTATATATTTGTATAAATTACTGGTATGATAAAGTACTGGGTTGGAACTACAGCCATGAGCTATTATTAACCAACAAGGAGTTTTCTATAAATTCATTTCTTTTTGATTTTCAGTTTGAGAGTTGGATACAACTTGTCATAAATTTAAAATTACCGCCAAACCCACTTCCAGCTCTTGCATACTGGTTACTGAACAGATTATCTGAATTGTAACCTAAAAAGTTTAGAAAAAGCAAGTGCATTGTAATATTAACTTACAGCCCTGAATAACACAAAAGCTTGTGTTAAATAGTTTGCTCTCAACAAACTCAATAAATATTTCGTTATTGTAATCTCACCTGCCAGATCTTAAGAATTATAATGGCTGTAAAAGATGGTAATCCTGGTAAACCATTTTCTCCCACTTCAATTAATAACGAAATGAGTTTAAAGAAATTTTGTGAATGTTCTGCAGAAAGTCTCTGTGCAGCTAATACAAGTAACTGAACGATCATTTCAGCCATTTGTTGATTGTAACGTGAAAGATGGAATATAATATTGGCTGTTTGACGTAAGTTTACACCATCGAGGGTAATTTGATAGATGAAAGGGTTATCCTGTAATATAAACAAGAAAGCATTATTTAAAGTTAATAATTGGGAGTTAAACACCTTAATTTAAAGTAACTATAACTAATATTTCTGTTGAGTAAATCAATATTAAATAGTATTCATGATGGAAATTTTTAATGTTTACAATTAAAATCTTTGATTGCAAAAATACTATTTCATGCTAATGCAATTTCCGCGTAATAAGTAAGGAGAAGGTGTTTTCATCTATTAGCATTAAATGGTCTGGTCTTATAGACTATCTAATAACAAACGGACCTCCACAAATATAACAAACAATCAAAAATAACTTTCATGATATTGATTGTTTTTATGCCTGAAATAACCTCAGTTTAGTATACCAGGAACAAAAAATATTGGCAAGTGGCAATATGGAGTAAAAGACCCCATGGTCCTTTAACTTCATGTACAATTTCCAAAATGTTTATTTTAGGCCTAAAATGACCATGTTTTAGGTTCCTGGCCACTGGGCCAAGTAGCAATTTCAAAATAGCCAATATGCAAAAAGTGATTACAAATTTCCAAATACTAGACAAAATTTCAGCAAAATCACAAAATAATTTCTTGGAGAATAATATCTAAAAATGTAATTTTTTGGCCAAAGTTGACATGTTTTAGGACCTAAAAAACTTTCAACAATATGGGTCCAAGAAAATGTTGAAAACTTTATTATTTACCTCTGTTTGATTTCTCTTATTAATGCGCTTTCAATGATCCTTTAACTTTATATATAATAGTTAAAAAAATTAAAGATTTTAGAGAATATTTGGAAAATGCCAAAAATTTTATCATTTACCTTTGTAACGATTTGCCTAATTTTGAAGGTGATTTTAAACTATGACCAGATGACGAATAAGAAGATGAGAGGTGCTTGTGCAGGGTGATTATGACTCAGATGATTTGATAGCAGAGTCTGATGAATTTGCAAGTAGATTTTTGCTTGGAACGTAAACCTAACTCATATTATGCTAAACGTTTCTTGGATTGTCTTGTTGACATCCAGGAAATGATAGCGTTCATTGCACCTTGCTTGTTAATGGAATTTTCAATGTAAAAGCCACGATACGAGTCGTATTGGCATGGTGATGCCAAAAACACAAATTCTGCTATTTACGGAAGGTTATGGAACAGGATTGACTCCTTGCAATATGGGATACTTTAAAATATTTTTGATGAAACCTTGACGTCACCTTGGATAAAGTTCAGACCAATGCTGGATGATTTTCTGGTAAAATTTTGTTATGTTTATACTGCTGATCAATACCTAAGTTTAAGTGAAAGAATGATTCCGGCAAAAAATCGGCTATCTATCAAAAGTATATAAAGGACAAACTGACGAAGTGGGGAAACAAGTCCATTTTACTCTGTGAATCAGAAACATGGTATATCCTTAATGCTGAAATATATGTTGGAAAAGATAACGATAAAAAACTTGTTCCAGACATTGTAGTGATTGTGGCAATTTAGTATCACTCCTTATTTTAAGTGCCAACGCTGATCAACTTTTATGAATATTTTTGTTGTCGATAGGTTCTTAATGCCAGTTTTGTTATTCAAGGTGGCATTACCATTGGCCACGACGGCTCTTCATGAAGTTTTTCGCAGGGGGATGCTATAACATGTATGCAATAATGAACAGTTACAGTTACTCACCACACAAGCTCTTCTCAAACAGATCATTCAAAATGTTTTTGGATATGCTATGCATCGAAATGATCAAAGACTTGTTCTTTGGTGAAAGAAAGGGAGTAACGAGAATCAGAAAACCTGTTGCGCTTCCAAAATGTTGGATAGCATCACCCTGAGGGTCGCCTAAAAGAACATGCTACAATGCTTGTGCTGTGTGTTTAGCTTTATTCTAGAAAGTTTAGCAGAGCATTAAAGTATTTAAACTAAAAAAAAATAAGATTTTAACTCTACCCGCCGTAACGAAAGAGCCTGAGTTAAAGCCTGTATAAATTTCTTAGTTATGAAAAATGCATCAAGGAATTTATTTGTATATAATTTGATATTTGGGACCGACTGAAATTAAATATAAAACAACCAATAAACATGCAATAGAATAACAGGTGTAAAATTTTTCCAACCCATAGAAACAATACCGAGTTTCACTGGTTCAGCTAGGTAACTAGGTAACAAATACTCAGTTGATACCCAAACTGCTTAATTGATGTATTCTATGGTAACTTTATTGTCCACATAAATTGACCTGAGGGCTTAGACTCATAAACTTGTAAGTTCTGACCATCCAGCTAAGTTTTAGAAAAATCACATAAAGCATTTATCATATTATATCTGGTACTACAGATTCCATATTTATTATAAAGCAGTTACAGGAAAAGTATCTGGCTAGAAGAAAAAATGTTGGTTTATGTATGTAATTCAATAATGTAATAGTATGACTACCTAGAGAGGATCGATGAGCTTACTGGGACTAGTAAGCATATGAACATTAAATTAGGAAGAAACTCTGAGAAAGAAAGACCATAGGGTAAATGTAGTTAGTTGACCTTAAAATATGTAAATAGTGAATTGGCCAAAAAGTGAATAGTTTGGAAGTCAGCCATAAGTTTCTCATCCAATCTATGAAAAGCTCAAAAAATAATATTTGATTTCAGTACAATAGAGTACTTGAAATAGTATTTTTATACATCTGTAGTACTTATTTCCTTCCTGCAATGTCACCTACATACGTAAAATATCTTAGTAAATAAATAAGTTGAAAAATGTAGGGAATATAATGACCGCCTAGATAAAAATTTTTTGATTAAAATCATTTATGAGTGGGCACATTAGGTTGATTTGAGGTTAAGAGGTTATGGTCAGCCTCTGATATATTCTGCTGTGTGTGACTGGTAATGCAATCAGACAAATTAGATTATTATCTTTTGCAAAGCTGAAGCAGTAGGTTTTTTTAAGATTTAAAGACTTATAAATTTATTTGTTTGAAGTGGCATTGAGGCAAAACCATAACAA
>JAUZNK010034117.1:0-18312 GCA_035046665.1 Euphysa ruthae
AAGGAGTAAATATTAAAAACCCCTAAGGTTCATAAGTAATGGAGTTCTAAATTTCAGTTTTGTCATAAATAAAATTCTAGTTAGCCTTACTAAAATGGTAATATCTCGAAAAATATTTCGGAATCTAGGAGAAATTTCGGTTAAAACAAGCATATGAAAAAAATACCTTAAATTTTAGATGTTCATGATTTTAATACTGCAAGATCACCTTAAGTAGTTCTATAAACTGAACCTGAATAAAAAAACACCCGAACTCATCAAATAACTTTAACAAGCCTAACTCGCCAGTGCAAAAATAATTAACATAATTAGGCAACTATTTCTGAACAGCAAAAACAACATGAATAACTTTTGATTCAGAAAAAACATCTGGATTACATTGACCATTGTGACAAATTTCTAAGGAACCTAATGAATGGTTCACTCTATATCACTACAAAACCAAAAAAATCTTTAAATTAAGCGTTTAAAGTTTCCGATAAAAAATTTAAAAAAATACTATTTTGTAGAAAGAATCTTTTGAATTATCAATTAAATTTTATTATATTTTGAAAGATGATAATTGTAATTGCTGATTGTATCTGTTAAAACTATTTTTAATTTAAAATCTTTAAACTGGTCAGTTTAACG
The DNA here is from genome assembly GCA_035046665.1 of Euphysa ruthae. Taxonomy (NCBI): domain Eukaryota; kingdom Metazoa; phylum Cnidaria; class Hydrozoa; order Anthoathecata; family Corymorphidae; genus Euphysa; species Euphysa ruthae. The sequence goes on from JAUZNK010034117.1 coordinate 631, forward strand.
TAAAATATTATATAATTAGTCGAACAAATATGGAAAACAAAAATTACGGAATAATATCCCTATAAATTTTATACGATTTTAAAAAGTGATGCTTCAATGTAACCGAGACCAAAACCAAACACAAATAAAATATAACGTATAACGATTAAAAAATCTAAAACACCTAATCAAAATCCTCCTGGATAATATGTTGTCGCCTTTTCATTATCTTGGTCAGTGAACCCTTTCCGCTGCGCCTGTGCTTTTTTTCGAACAGATTTGCAATGACTGGATGAATTTCTACCTGTTTCTATAACAAAAGCCTTGCTCGCAACTATCAAACCTACGACAGCATAGTGACCATGTTAAATACCACATTCCTTGATAACGTTGTGTATCTATCTCTAACTCCATCGTTAAAGTGTAAAACCGCTGAAGCGGTAACAACTTCTAAAGTCCTTTTAACAACAAATGTGTCTTTTGGAGCTTTTCGCTAGATTATTTGGTTAAAAGTTTTGTTGGAATTTTGTGTCTCATCATACAAACACCTTTTTAGCAACTCATAAGACGCTAAATTGGCATAGGAAAATATCGGTTTAATAGTATCTCATACTGCTGGCTGTATATTAATTTAAGTTTTTTATGTTGTGTGACTGGTTGCTAGGTCGCTTTGTCATTTACATTAAGAATTTTTGCCATGTGGATAAAATTTGTGCCTCTGTGCAAAATAAGGTTGACCATTGTACTCAAGATGCTCTGAAAAATGATGTAAAATAACTACTACTTTTTTCATCATATATAAATTTGAATTGGACCGAACAACAATTCAATAATAGTTTGTGTGGTATTTATAACCTTTTCGATAAGTCGACCAGCACCACATATTTTTTACCGTCTGAGAGTGACATCCCTTTATATTTTTACTTGTATGTGCGAAGACGAGCTCCAACATGCTTTTGCACATGACCGATACATTCAACCTTCTCGATTTTGTGACCGGGGTAAGCATCATTAGTTAAGACAGTGTACCATGCTTTACTATCTCCATTTCCTAAATATGTGAAAGATTAAAATTTTGTCTCACCCCCTCAACCCGCATAGAACCAGCACTTCCGGTATGATTGATCAGACACTTATGAAGTACATTCTAATTTTCAAAATATATTCCCTCTTTACGTTTCTACAAATATTTGCACCGTCTACATGCTTTCGATAAAACAGTATAATCAAAAATTTTGCCAATTGAAATACCAGTGACAACAATTTTAAGTGAGGAATAGCCCCTTCAAGGACCATCAAAACTGGCCATATCATTTATCGCTCAATTTTTATCTAGTGTTCCAACGATATTTGAAACGGTTTCAGAAAGAATATTGCAAGCAACCTTTGAATAAGCCCTATGGGGGGGGGTGTCTTAATAAGAGCTGGGGTGTTGGAAAATTTTCAAATGAAAAATAAGTGTGGTGGGGAGGGATGCTTATTCGGGACCGAAGAGTATGACTCTTGAAAAAACGTCTTCTTTAATAACCTTTGAATCATGAAAAAGTGCCTTCTCTAATAAGCCCAAAAATACTGTATAGAAAAGTAAAGACTTTGAAATTACTTATCTTTTTGTGGATTGGAACAAAATCTATAACAATTGATTTCATATTTAATGAAACGATTTTGAGTAAACATTGATCTTATTAGAGAGCAGATATAACCCTTTGACCGACAGTTACTGGAAAAAAGATATCTTACGGGCATTTAAATCCTTTTAAAACAACTTCTTAGAAAATTACCGTTACAAAAATATGAAATTTTAAAAAACTTCCTTAACGAAAATTTGTTCAGTTTTTTGGCAACACACGCTGGGATATGTGGGCTGAGTAACTCCTAAGATATTTAGCTTGTCTTTTTATCAAGATGGTTTAAAACATAGCTCTGCTTATGTGAGATTTTTTATGTTGGTAATAAATACTTCTTTTGTAGTTCCAAAAATTTACGATTAGAATGCTCAATAAGCAGTTTATATAGTCTTTATAAAATGGGCTGATATGAAAGATATCGAAAATTTGCAATAATTAAAAATCGTGTTTTTAATGTATTTTTTTATATATAACACGGCAGTTTTTATGTTTTTTTGTCAATGGTGGTGTTTTAAAGTTTGTTTTCTTTATGTTAGTCGCTATTTGTTGTATTTTAGCGTTTAGATATATGCTATGTTTTTGGTTTGTACAGGTTAATATCTTTTTAACTAAATTTCTACACTCATATATTTTTTAGCCCTCTGAATTTTGCGACAGTAAATTTTTTGCGAAGCATATGTCTTCACGCTTAAACGTATAAAAAACCTTAAAACATTTTAAACGTCCTAGTATGATGCGTAAGATCAAACCAACTTTTTAACCGAGGTTGCTAAATTTATTTGCGATTCAGTTTTCATATTTTAGAAAAGCATAATAGAAACCAAATTTTTCTCTAGCAGGAGGTTTGTTGTCACAAATACAAGCCAAGGAAAAAGTGGTTCTAAGATAACCGGCAATGGTACAGGTGAACCTTTGAAAAATAGTTTAATTTTTAGTTCGTTATCTGTTTTCTTTCCTAAATAGTTAAATTAAAATATAGCTATATAACATATGTAATCCATTACTGACGGATGAATACACTTTTTCCTTGCTGCTACAGGGGACTGTTTCTATTGACATTTAACTGAAAGAAAAATATTAGAATTATGATAAAAATCTAAAATAAATGACTCAGATAATTCAATCAGTTACATAAAATTTTAAAACTAAACATGTGAGTTAAATATCTTTCTACTATTTTAAATTGGAATATGCGTTCGTGGTCAAACTTAAAATTTTAAAAACGGAAATTTGATTATTAAAAAATGCTTTGGTAAGTTAGTCCAGCCCTAAAAATAAAAAAAAAATTAATTTTTTCTCTAAAATTTAAGTAGGTCATGTACCTCCGAATATAAATCATAAACACTAAGCCCACCATCCGTCCCCACAAGTATATATTTAGTTATCCGAACACTCTCATTTATGCACAAGTAACATTAATATTATATATAGCACTCATAAATATATTTGCATGTGTTTATTGAGGTGAAATTTCACTCAATCACTACCTGTTTCGTACTTTCTATTTATAAATCATATCTATATTACTGTTATGTGATCTACGATCAGCCTCATAATGAGATTTTTGTAGTGACATTGAATCCATCAAGTACAAGGTTGTATTATCAGGTTCCGTTTGTATCAATAAATGCTCCGTGAGCACAGATGTGTTAAAAGCAAATGTTTTTTTTTTTAAATGAGATCCTTAACTAAAGTTATCAACAAAAAAATATGGTGACAAAATTTTTTTTGTCGGGGGGCATGTTTTATGACGTCATCAGCATTCCAGTCAGCAATTTTTTTTTATCAAAGTTTAAAAAAAAAAAATTAATAGGCGATAGAAAATTGGATAATAAAGAAAATTTATTAAAATACCTTATGCTGAATCTGAGTTATTCAGAAGTTACAGGCATTTTAAACAGATAGTTTTCAGGGTGTTATGTTCACTTTAATATTAAATATTTTCTAAAAAACGCTATCTTTTCACGGATTTTCTTTTACAATTATCTTTAAATCAAAATGAAGGATAAAGTATAATCATTTGGTATATGTGTATAACAAAGCTATTTCATAAATATCATTAATACATTTCACCACCTGATTTTATTTAAAAAATCATAAGTTCGGGTTTTAAGCATATAATTTTTCTTTTTTTTTTTTTTTTTTACAAACAGTTGTAGCATACAATAAATAAAACTCTTCTCTATTACATAAACGGAAATTCAGGAGCAAATCAACATTACATTAACAAATTACTGATCGTTTTATTTACATATTAACCCCCGAGATATTATCTTGTATATTTTAGTTAAAATTAAAGGTATGTAAAAAACTTAAAAAGTTTTTCATCATCCGAACTAGCATCATCAGTGTCGCACTCTTCACTCTCTTCATCATCATCATCTCGTTTGTCGTTGTTGTTGCAACTTAAACATTTGCACATATCTGTGCACACAAGATTGTTTTTGAAGCACTTGCATCTATTTGATATGCAGTCTGCCTTACAACCACACACACTTAACTCTATTAAGGGCAATCGGAGCGGGCAAGTTATCGGTCAAAATCGGAGTTAATGCAAAATCGTCCAGTTACCATCCGTAATTGGTAATATCAGGAAGCTTTTGCATATTTTGATGCGGACTTCTTAACACCATGGTAACAAAATGAGCGCGGAATATTTTGTACTTTAGTACCGACATAGTGGGTGGCAATTTCTCAGTATCCGTTTGGATTTTCAAAAATGGATGCCACCGTAGCTGTGTAATTGTAGTTATACTATGTGGGTACTTATTTCCGCCAAACCATTTAACAAAAAAATTCTGCAACATTTCGACTGTCTCGAGATTTGGCAAAGTTATGGCTTCTCCTAACCGTGAGAAAGCGTTTAAATTTTGATTACCAGCCTCCATAAATACTTTCCACTATTTGGATTTTGACTTACCATTGAAACGACTTGTTTGGTCACATCCTGTGAATAAAACCCCAAAATCGCGTTGAACTAAAGTTTTATTTTTTCTAATTAAGTGATCAATAAACCAGCTGTAAAGTCAATCGTGAAGCTTAGTGGTCTTAGAGGAGAGGCATTATTACGGAGAAGGGTATATTGGCAAATTTTTGACTCGCCTGCACAATAATCTAGATGTGGGGGATATTGTTTACCACAACGAATGTCATAAATACGTAAAAAAACAAGACAGGATTATCAAAAGCTAAGACCAAATACGAAAAAGAACTTGAGACAGAGCTTGTTGAGGAGCAAACTACACTTGTAAATAATCGACCAGAACCGAAATCACTTCGTTCCAAAGGACATGGTTATAATATAGATGTGTATGATATGACAAACAGAGGGTGATAAACTATACAACGTTGTTGAGTTTATAAATACTGGCAAACGAATGTTACAGGTGTCAAAGCGACTAGATGATCAGTCTTTTTTTATTCGCATTCACACCATATTGGACGCAGCCGATGCAGTCGCCAATGATGTGAAGTACCACTTGAAATGCTGGGTTATGGCACAACGGAAAGTACCACAATCTTCAGCTGAGGAATCACAAATCGATGATATAGAACGCGCTATTACTGACATTGAAATTATAAATTCCGTTCAATATCAATTACAGAATTTCCCAGATTTAGTATTCGATACAAAAGATGTCAGCTCTGCATATAACGATTTGTTGGTATATCAAGAGAAGAAACTTAAACAATTATTAATCAACAACGTTCCAGATAAAGTGTTTGTAAGATCCCCTGTAAGAAATGAGCCAGGGGGAATATATTCCAGTAGGCATCATTTAAAGGTGTTTGCAAACTTTCAAACTGACAGTGATGATTTTAATGCAATTTTTACAGCTACTAAAATAGTTCGTACCAAAGTTCTAAAATCTCAAAAGTGGAAGTTTACAGGAGATTTTGATGAGCTTGTTATACCTAAGCTGTTGCAGTTATTAATACAGTGGATTCTACTAGGGCATTTCATAAAAGAGCCAATGGCGAGAACAACTTGCCAAAGCTTACTCCTGTATCCTGGTACTCCGAAAGATTGGTCAAATCTCTACATGTCGCTTAACATGGTACAAGGTATAAATGCAATTGTTTCACCTGGGAAAAAAACTGTTGCTTCGTTGGATCTGGAACTATACGATAAATGTATGCAATTAAGAGCAAGAGACGAAGTCAAACTTTGTTTTTAAATTAGGTGAAATACATATCGTATTTGCAATATTGAAGGTTATTGGTAAATATATTAAAGATAGTGGCATCGACCAACTATATATATAGAGGCTGGGATTTACGGACCAACTACTTTAAAGCAGATTCTTGATGGGCAGCATATGAAAAGGAGTATGGAAGCATTTATGACAATGTACTTAGCCTTGTACAGAGCTTTTTTTAGTTGAAGCTCTGGGTGAATCTGAATGTAATTTAATGAGCGTACAAGAAATCATTAAGGTTCTCCACAATAACTGCGGCAGTAACGAAGAGTTCAAGACGAATCATGCAGATTTATTAAGCTGATCAACGAAAGTGGCATTCTAAATATTCATAATTCGCGATATCACTTTTTTTTCTAGAATAAGTTTATTCGATAAAAATGACTTGCACGGTAATTTACACCAAACTGAATAAATTTTGTTTTACAAAGTGACTGTTGATCAATACCGTTAAGTTCATATTAGAGAAGCCTCTTCGTTTTTTAAAATTTCCTAATGCATAGTCTCTTACGGCATACAGAAATTCCAATAGTATTGTGTTATCTGTTTTACCACATTTGAAGAATATATAAAATATATATATGTATTTTTTTTTTATTTATTAATATTCTTCATTCAATTAATTATTTATACACAAGAAAATATAGTCTATTTCATAATTACATTATCATTAATACCATTAAGTCAAATTTCTTTCACGACAGTACTGTCAGTGCAAATGTTCCACTAAAACAGTTCTTGTAACAATTCGAAACGAAACAAGATTTGACAGTTTATTTAGCACAACATATTCAACATCATCTTCGTGGCAGAGACAATGTAGTAACGTATGATTTACAAAGTGAAAGTAATATCGAGCACTTAGACGAGAACCTTCAGACACACGATCACGAACAAGTAGACACTTTACTAGTTCTGCACACCATTGATGTCGCAAAAACAGATCGGTTTTCAGATTGTGTTTTTATTTCCCCAGATACTGATGTTTTCCTTTTGCTTCTTTACAGGAGAAGAGAAAGATTTCAGAGTCATTAACATCCGCACCTGTAATGAAGCAATCGATACGGAACGATCAAACGCGATTCTGGTGTTTCATAAATTTACAGGATCAAACAGGTCGTTTCAATGGTAGTCAAACTGCAAATAGTGGAAATTATTTATGGAGACAAATAATCAAATTTTAAAGGCTTTCTCACGGTTAGGAGAAGCCATAACTTTGCCAAACCTCGAGACAGTCGAAATGTTGTAGAATTTTTTTGTTAAATGTTATTGAGGAAAGAAGTAGTATAACGATTACACAGCTACGGTGGCATCCATTTTCGAAAATCCAAACGGATGCTGAGAAATTGCCACCCACTATGTCGGCACTAAAGTACAAAATATTCCGCGCTTATTTTTTTTACCATGGTATTAAGAAGTTTACATCAAAATATGCAAAAACTTCCTGATGCTACCAATTACGGATGAGAACAGGGCGATTTTGCATTAACTCCGATTATGAACGATAACTTGCCGCTCCTTTTGCCCTTATCGAGTTAAGTGTGATGTAATACAGACTGCATATCAAATAGATACAAGTGCTTTAAAAACAATCTTGTATGCACAGAAATGTGCAAATGATTAAGATGCAACAACAACGACGAACGAGATGATGGTGAAGAGAGTGAAGAGAGCGACACTGATGAAGCTAGTTCGGATGATGAATAACTTTTAAAGTTTTTTACATAACTTAAATTTTAACCAATATGTACAAAATGGTATATCGGAGTTAATAAGTAAATAATATTTAAGAACAAGAATTTGTTTACAGGGTCACCAATGTGATTAGTAATTTGTTGGTTTTCTCCTGAAGTTCCGTTTATGTAACAGAGCAGAGTTTTATTTATTGTATGCAACAATCGTATGTAAAAAAAAAAAAAAAATAATAAAACATATTGCTTAAAACTCGAATTTATGCGGTTTTTCATTAAAATCAGAGGGTAAAATGTATTAATAATATTTATATTTATAAACGTTTGAAACAGCCTTACCACACACATATACTAAATAGTTATGTTTTACCATTTATTTTGATTTTAAGATAACAGTAAAAGGAAATCCGTGAAAAATAACGAGTTTTAAAAGATAATTTAAAAATAAAGTGAACCTAACCCCCTGAAAATTGGTTGTTTAAAATGCCTATAACTTCTGAATAACTCATGTTCAGCATTACTTATTTTATGAAGTTTTCTTCATCATCCAATTATCTTTCGCCTGATAAAAATTTTTTTTTTTTAATTTTGATTAAAAAAAATTGCTGACTGGAATGCTGATGACGTCATAAAACATGACGCCCGGACCAAGAAAATTATGTCACCATAATTTTTTTTGATAACTTTAGTCAAGGACCTTATTATTATTATTTTTTTAATTTCTTTTGGCATATCTGCACACACGGGAAACAAACGGACCCTGGCTATTAATTAACAGTGAATATTTAAAACCTCTTTCTTGAAATTTTACCGCCCGAAACCTGATCCCATATAAAATAAATGCGATTAGTCCACAACTTTTATTATCACGCCTAAATGTTGGCTTAATTCACCATAGGTATCACTAATTTAGACATAACTTTCTTATAATAACATATACACGCTTTGCAATTACTATTAAAGGGACATCTCGTAAAAAAATATATAGCTAGGGAGTTTGGACTTGAAAATCTTTGAATTCGGCGAATGCATCGTAAATAAGTTTACTTGCCCGTGGGAATTTTTTGATTATCTCTTAGAACTACTACCTGCTAAACGTTTATCTCGTAATCCAGCGCGCGCGCAAACTATTTTCATGAAAGTCATTATAATTAATTTTTTCCTTTTTTATTAAAGCCTGGAACAATCTTGAGTCAGAATGACGTAATTCACCGTGTTGCCTTACTAGGTATCACAAACTTAGACATAACTTTCTTATAATATATGCCCACTTTACTGTGGTATCAATGAAATGGAAATCACTTGTCACTACGTCTTACACTGTTAATCTTATATCAACATTCGTATAACACTTCTTCTCAAGATAATTTATCTAACAGACACAATAGTGAATCCTTGATGATAATCTATTAGTTTCTTTTTCTTATAGTCTAGAAACCTTTTTTTCGCAAATTTTTTCTAGTCTCTAACCCCTTCACACACGAATATCAGCTATCTGTGTAGACTTATGAATTAAAAGCTATGAACTTATTTATAGATATTATATTTCAGATACTTTTAACCGAGAAATTTCGCAAGATAGCCTTTCGCAAGGTTTAAAGCTGAATTGTTACAATTTCGAGGCGTAAACAAAAAAAAAAAAAAATGAAAAAATTCGGGAAAAAATTATACGTTATAAACTTTCTCGAATGACTATTTTAGAAAGTTTCTTTGGTTAAAGTATTTCTTTTTCTGAGAAATTCCTTATTTGTTTATCTCAATGCATTATTATCTATCCTCTTATATTATATTAATTTTTTTTTCTGCACCGTAATTTAATCTTCTGGCAGCCTGATCATAAATCTGAGAAAATTGGCTCACACAGACCATGAAAGAAAAAAAGTATTTGAAATATATTCGCAATAAAAAGTATTTGAAATATATCCGCAATAAATAATACAATATAACTATCATAGCACTTTTCGTAATTGTCGTTTTTCTGCTCTGTGTTTTTTACGTTTGATTCGTTTATCATGAATATAAAGAGTTAATTTTAAGGGTGGGTAAAATATTAGAAGTGGGAAAAAACAAACCATCACACCAATCAACGCCCATCGTCCGCAGCAAAATCTATTTCGTGGTCTACATTCACAAGGATGATCGACCGAACTATTAATATCATCTTCATCATGGGTGTGATAAAATGCAGAACGTAAACAAATGAAACAAGTGCTTATTTCTATAGCACTTTCAGCATAGTGTCTTCGCTTCTTTTGTTTTCTTTTATGCTTTTTGTTGAAATCACAACTAACTATTTCACATGGCAGAAAATTAACGGTTTGGTCCTGCTCTGTAGCAAGGCGTTTAGCATAGCTCGATAAATTATTGTATTCTTTCTCTTTTAAAAACATTGGCTTCCAAGAACTGGGGAATGATTTTGAGCGAACAGATTCATTGTCTGAATCCTTACAATCTTCCGATAATGATGTATAACCCTCATCGTTTGATTTAATTTTTGAAACTCGATCTAATGACTGTGTTTTTCTATCTAAAGAATGGCATTGTAATCTATCTTTATTAAGACAACTTTTTGTAGAAACTATTGGTGAATGTGGAGCAATTAAATTAACAGGTTGGCTTTTCGATTTTTTTCTTGTCATTTGAAGTCCTTTTGTGTTATGGAAAATGTGCGGAGAGAGATTATTATTATTATTTAGGAAATGCTTTTTGCTGGATCGTGGACTTTGCAGCTCTCTCCATCGTTTTGCTTTTTCTCGATCTATGCTTTTATCTCGATCAATACTGCATGAACGAATATAATTCGACTCGTTTACATTAACAACAATTACTTGAGAAGTGTTATTTGAAGACGTATTAAATAATTCATAATTTTCGTTGTTGAATGTTTTCAAAGATATATCGTTTAATATGTGTTTCCTCAGCCTTTGTGATGCTGTCGATCCACCAGAATTGTCACGTGAACTACTGGAAGAAGACTCTGTACGAACTTGCCTAATTATTAACGGCTTTTCACCAGGTTCGCCAGCTTTGACCCACATGAGTTCATCATCTTGCTCTTCGTTCATTATCGGTATAAAACCAAATTAGCATGCGAATGAATTAATTAAATTGCTAATTGACTTCAAATACATTAAATTTTCTTCTTCTTCTGTCTTTAGTTTTGATATCTGAAAAATGAAATTTAATCGCCAATAATAAACAATAAAAATAATTTTTTAGATTTTTTTAGTAAGATTTTTATTTCATTTTTTTTTTATTAATGTCAATTAAAACCTTATTTATATATCTCAAAATAACACCAAGTATTCATAATTTTATCATATTACCTCAAAAATATTATTTCACACAAATATCAGAAAAAATTGGAAACATTGTGCTTTTATTTTTATGATGATAATTTACTTTTCATTTCTTCAATGATTTTATGGTTATACTTAGGGGGTAGGTAAAAAGCAAGCTTTATTTCCACTTCCACAGCAAATATAACGTACATTGTTAAAACTAACGTATTTAACGAATATATCAATGCTACTTATTTTGATATTATTGTTGTCAATGAAGGCAGGCTTTTAATTCTATGCAAACACTGCTTCGCATCGCTAAAAAAATGTAACTGATTGTTGCATACAAAAATATAAAAGACAAAAATATTAACAAGGACTGAATGTTTAATAAATATTCATACAAAATAACTACTCAGTTCTTTAGATTCTAACAGTTTATATTCGAGTATACTAGATTTCGATTTGAAATTCTACTTCTATTGCTCTATTGTTCTATTGTTAGATTTTGTTAGGTAGACAACTTTTGTTTGTCTACTGTTACGTGTAATTCGCAAAACTAGAATGAAGATTTTTATATATCCGCATTAGCATATTTTTGTTTGGATAACTACTTTTTCAACCAATTGGTCGAGGTCGCTTTTATCTATTTTAATCTTGAGATTGCGGAAACACACGTAAATCAAAATTATAAGAAAGGGTAGATAGAATATCCATTGAATATCTGGTTATGCATCGCTCATTGTATCCTATTTGTGCCTGGAAATTCTAACTTATTTGGTACGTAGTATGAATAATAGTACTAGTTAAATGAAAAACAGCGCCAAATACTGAGGTGGCATACACAGATAAAGCGATCAGATTCTTTTTACCAAATGCCTCCTGTTTTTCTGATAAGATAAACTTTTGGTATAAATGGAAGAAAAAAAAAAAAACAAAACAAACAAAGTTTTAAAACGTTTTTAACAAATATTCTTTTAGAAAAAACGTAAATACACTTCTTTTTATAAACATTTAAAGTTTCTAGGTTGTGAAAACCCTGTTGCCGGGTTGGATAAACAGCGGTGTTTCAAAAGAAATATAGCATTATAGTTCCAAGAACAGGTTAAAAAATCAGATGTTAAGGTGTCAAAAGTGCTGTCGACGTTTGGCAACCGGTGTATACAGGAGTGGGAAAGATATTAATATTCTATGACCAAAAAGATTGGTCAGAACATGATGAAAGGTAAAGCATATATAAAACTGGACAGTCCAGCATATAAAAATTTAAAAAACAAATGCTGAAAAAAACAAACGTCCTGGTTGTTGAATAAATGCAAATGGATCTGAAGACGGTTTGGTTATCGCTTAAGGATTAAAAAATTATATGGTCCCACCGCCTTTACCAATATATTTTATAAAAGATCCAATGGATTTTGAAATTGCTGAGTCTAAGTCCACCTGCTGATATCTTAAATGGGGTGAATAATACTTCCGAAGTAAATGATTAGGATTAAGATCAAAAATGATTCGTGTCCGCGACCGCTGTAACGTAAGACGTAAAACCATTGCACTGTACGACAATGGATGCTTTAATGGCACCACAACAATGATAAGATGCTCATAAAATTGTTTGAAGACTCGACTGAGGATTACATTGCTATGGACGATTATTGATAGCGTCAAACTAATTTTTAAATTAATTTGATTCCTCTCTTTTGTACTGCAAATTCTATGAACTGATAACATCGTTAAAACTCACAACAATAGATTGTAAATTCTTACTTATTCATAGCTTATAACAATGTCGCATTTAATATTATTTCCTTAATACCTCCTCATACCACTTAAGTTAACCTTCTCCTCATACCACTTAAGTAAACCTTCTTCTCAAAGTACAGCATCAAAATCTTAAAATATTATGTAAGCAATTGCTAAGCAACTTTGATTAGTACTGTAAATGCCAGTTTCATTTGAGTACTGAGGATATTATCTTTGTAGATGGTTTTATAACCGATTGCAAAAGGTAGTGAGATCTGGTTAAATTTTAACCGTTTATTCGGGGGAAATCTGCTCAATTCCAAATCATAATCTGGATGTTATGAAAATGAAACATTCATTCTTTTGTATTATTTTGCTTCTTGAAAAGTAACCTAAATTTGTTTGAAAATCATTTCATGTCTAGTGGATTTTGGAATTGACTTGTTGCCCCTTCAACTTATATTTGTCTTATTTTCAACCCAGTGTGTGACTAACGATTTTTTAATAGCTTGTTAAACGCAAAATCTGTTGCTGGAATCCCAGATTTCACCTGTTAAATTATCCTCACTTTAAAATTGAAATCATACTGATTTCTTTCCTTTTTCGGCTGAATCTCTTGGATGACCTTTTCTGTAGGAGTTAAAGTAGGTTTGAAATCTTTTTCTATGTTATGTTAATGCAATTTTTAAGGTTCTGATTTCTACGATTTCTTTGTCAGGTATTACATTAATTGTAATGATATACCAAGCTCTAGCATAGACAAGATAGAATTAATAAGTTTCCACTTCTGAATTTGTTCATACTCTTTCTTAAAACATACTTTGTACACAATTGTAAAACAATGGTTTCCTAAACATGTGTTATAACAATAACAGTTTAAAATAATATATTCTATACACCAAATGAGCTTATGTTATAAATGTCGTTTCAAGATTATGTATTATTATTGTTTGTGACATGTTATGTAGGGCTCCAGGAGAATTCCCCCGGTCAAATCCCCCCCGGAATATTGCCCCCCGAAAAATTCCCCCTGAGCATCGCGAGTCTAATATGAAGCTAGTTAGGTGGTACCTATCAAAACTTATCTCCTTTACTGCTGATTGCAATAAACTATTTTTATTAAAGATGTGTCAGCAGGACTGATAAAAAATGGAATTTTTAGATTTTCGCATAATTATTTACATAAATATCGTATAATTTATGTACACGTTGTATACTAGGATCAAAAGTTTTGCATTTAAAAAATTTATTTTTGTGAAATTTTTCTAAAAATGGTAGAATAGTGCTTCACGTGAATTAACAAAAATGTCAAAATAAAAAACAATAAAAGCAAATTGGTAAATCCTAGTATACAAAACAACTATATCAATACAGAATATTCAAAAAAATGATTAGCCATCTTGCTTTTGTAGTTCTTTAGATATTACATTTTAAGTCTATATTAAATTTTTGTTTAAACGATGAAGAGGAGCTGTTGATCAACGTTATGTTTTAACAACTATACTACTGGCGATAAGAACTGCGACAAATTACAGCTAGAATACCAAAGAATTATAAAAACAACTGGCATTAATTGGTTAAAGTAATACATATGTGGTGCTCATTCAGTGAGCGAATATCATGGAAATACTAATGATCTCCCTGAAATTACAGTAGCTGATGGAAAATATGTAAAAATAAAAAGTCGATATGAAAATTTACACAAAAAAAATATCTGCTGTAAAAACAATCACTGAAAAACAACGTCGAAGTTTTAAATTAGTTAAACGTAAACATGAGGTTTCCAGCCTTATTGTCAATTCAAACCATTAATTACCTACCCCGATAAACTCTGATATTGCGTCTGCTCGAATTCATGTTTCATCGGCAGAGTACGGAATTGGAACAATTTAAATCATGTTTGGAAAATAAATAAAATCGACATGCTTTCTTCAACATGGAAAACTATTTGCCATATTGTCAACTTAACGATGCCTCCAACTGGACCAAAACAATAACAAATAATTGAAAAGATTTTTTAATGAAAAATTAGTTACATTAGTAAAAACAAATCAATTATAAATCTGCCAAATTGAAGTAAAGACAGTAAATTCAATGCTGTCAGTAAACACAATAGTTTCTACCACCATGCAGCTAAAGATAAATGATCCGAATTTTTTTTAGTTCTTAAATGTTAGCTCCTTTCCAAATATAAATTTACTAAGGTTTTCACTGTCCTTTTCTTCGTTTTGGTTCCAACAAAAAATTTTGCTGTTACTAAGTTTTGCATCACAAATTTCTTTAACAATGTCCATTAGCAAATAAGTTTGCTCAATTAAGAAGCAATTAGATTTAAGAGATTCATGGTGGCATGATACAAGAACACAATACTTAGCATCTGTACATCAGTCTTGTTTACATGAATAAAGGTAATAATAAAAAAATGCAGAAACATGGTTCAATAAAAAAACTATAATTGTAAATCTATCAAAAAAATGATGTTGTGAACGACAATTTTTGATAAAGTAGTATATTTTGTTTTTTAAAATTCTTATTTGTTGTTTATTTTCCAAAAGTGTAAAATTATTATGGTAAAATAAGACCTAACTAAATTTTACAGTTCTTGATATACCGCTGGGAAGATACTTACCGATAAACTGTCAACGGTCACCATAACCCTTTTATGTTTTGCTATACCACTAAATGCTTTATCTGTGCTTTTCTCTATATATAAAAATGACGTATGTATACACAGATTTTTGATTGCTATAATACTCCAGTGGGGTTGGAACTTTTCCTTAGATTTTAGAATGGCATTTTCAGTTCATGATATAAAGCTAGAATTACATTTAGTTCTTCTGTAATTGAGAAAAATAATCACTTTGTTTTTAAAGTTTCTAAGTTTTAATTAAAAAGTAAGTAAAGGAGAATGAGTGCAATGACCTTTAGAAAAACTATTCATTTCCCGGTGTTACTGTTTTTATTGCAGAATAAATATTTTTCCCTCAAAAAATTCAAAAAAAAAAATAGAAAAAAAAGGAAAGAAAAAATTTTTTTCAAAAGAATTAATAACAGATTTTGCTTTTCCCAATAAACTTTTATGAGTTGGTTACCTTTTTTTCCACGATATTTCTAAAACTCGTTACTACTTTTGTTTATATGAATAAGGCTTCTAAATAACTTTGAGAATACCATAGACATAGTTTTGTATACCTTTGTATATGCCAGATAATTAACCGCACTATGCACAAATCTAAATTATAGAAGCAAGTTGGATTAAATTTTACAATAAATATTTATAGTTATATACAAAACAAGGTACTTTGAAAGATGAAAGAGAAATTGTAAAGAAAAAGTCAAGGTTTTAACACTCTATGAGTTTGTTTCCGAGGTAAATAATCACATCCACGCACCATCACAAACTAAATGCAAACTAACAAAAGTACGCACAGCTATTAGGCAAAAAGATGTACTTCCGTACATTAGACCTGCAGCAGCAGTAAATTTACCACAATTGACCAATTTGCGAAGGACCATTCGCTTTCAAAGGCAAGGCAGATATTTGCACCCTAGTCCGCTCAGGCAAGAATACATTCCAGTGCTGCCACAACAATATAAAGTAACCGCTGGTGATGTATGATCTTGTATGTATATGTATAATCTTAACATCACAACAGGGTTATGGAGTTACTGGCTGATTCTGCGATTGGTTTTGGGATGGCAAATCCAGGCTATGCCCAGAGATATTCTACCAAATTTATTCCATCCAAGTTCTTGTCAGTTTTGAAACTTAACCTTATGCTTATGACCCACTGCCAGATAAAAATAAACAAGTAAACATTTCTGACAGAGTTGTCAAATAGGATACTTCAAATAAACAATTTAAATGGTATGGAAAGAATGTTGGTTGACTTTGAACTCGCTGCTATCAACGTATTGGTGATATTTTCACTCGAACTTGGGTGTCAGGATATTTTTTTCATTTGAGCAAAAACATTTTGATAAGTATCAAGAGTGCAAATCTTGTGAAACAATACAACGACGTTCCAAATTTCCAAGTGCACATTAGAATGATTGCTGCCATTGCGTTTGTTCTTCAAACAGATGCTGTGCATGCATTTGATACAGTTGTGGACATGTTACGGCGAAACTGTATGGGGATTTCAGACGATGTCCTTGAATACTTTGAGGAAACATACATTGGGATGTTCCGTAGGAACGCACCAAGTCGGGTACGGTTACTTACAATAAAATTTTAGAATATGTTCAACCGTAGCGACCAAGAGCTCCCACGTACCAATTATAGCACTGAAGGGTGGCACAATGGTTTTCAAGCCAGTGTATCATCTTGCCACCCTACTTTTTCGAAGTTTTGAAAAAAGAAGAAAACATTGTTCGTACCAACTCAAGGAAGACATGAACCTCCACTCCAAGAAGGCGCTATGTTGACTGCAATCAACGCATAATCCGAATCTTTGACATTATCCAAATCGGCAAATAGAAGATTATTTGCGTGCTATTGGTCAAGTTTTTAGATATTAAGATAAATTTAACGCATGATTTTATTTTGGACTTCTAAATTACCAGACGTTCATTACCAGACGTTCAACTTCCAAACCATGTAAAAATAGCAGAGGCTTGTAAAATAATTTTTTTTAATGTCTTATACTTTCATGTCAGAAATTTGCGGTTAAACCTACATTGAATTTGATGAATAGATACATCATTTGGAGAGTATTTCAACAACTTTGAGTATATATCATAAAATATAAACTAAAGTGATAAGGGAAAACAAAGAGAATTAGAAAACCAGATTTCCAGCATAGTAATAAGAATAAAAAGAAATTTATTTTTACTTACTTATTTTTAAAGTAATTATACTATTGTGAAATGTCCATTGTGAACAACAAGAACAACAAATAACTGTTGTAAGTACTAATTTTTATATTTATTTCCACGAATAAACTATATAATCATATTTTCGATATAAGGGAGGAATTTTCCTAGGGGGGATTGTCCAGGGGAAATTGTCGAGGGGGAATTTTCAGGAGGGGAATTGTCTTAACAGCTGACAGCTGTTATGTAAACTTTTGATAGATATATTTATCATAGAGGCCTGTCAGAAAGTCCGTATGCACTAAAGGGGTAAAGGGTTTTTCTTGAAGACGTACAGCTCTATTATATA
>JAUZNK010034128.1:0-18311 GCA_035046665.1 Euphysa ruthae
TTAGCCTGGAATTTTATTTCAGAAAAGCCTGAAGCCCTACCCGCCCAAGTGGCGTAGAAATAGTAAAAAACACCATGGACTGTGGGACGGGTCACGCGTCCAGTAGAAATACATTCTATGGACCGTTGGATGGGTCACGCGTCCAGAAAGGGTTAAGTTACTTTTTCTTCTCTAATAAAACTTGAAATAAAAAGCACAAAAAAGATTTAGCCTCAAATCTCTGATTACTTACAGTATTCATAAAAAAATTCACAACGCAAATCTTTGAAATTATTGTATGATGTTTAAAGTAAAAATACATAAAATTCTTTAGAGAATAACAGAAAAAAAAGTTTATTACACACAGGAATGTTTGCTATTAACAAAAATGAATAAACAAAATATAAACTATGCACAAACCTTCACTTTTTGAATGAAGACACAACGAAAACAGCTTCACCAGGTTATTTATCACACTATGCTTTGTTAATAATTTATCAAAAGAGAAAACCCGTGGCTGTATGACATGATGGAGCAGCTTTGTAATAGATATAATGACTTTGGAGTGTTGTTGTATTTGAATGAGTTGATGGGGACTGTAAATGTCTTTCGTTGGTTTTAAAAGTTCATCTGCACTACAATTGCTAGTATAAATCACATATATCTAATTCTGATAAGATTTTGATGGTTACCAAGCCCCCTCAATATTAAAATATATGAAAACGAAAAAAAAAAAAATGTAAAAAATATTTTTAAATAGGTTTTAACAGCACTCAGAAAATCACCAAAAATATACTATAAAATATTATAAACGACTATATCCTAATATTTATCATACTTTCGTAAAAAATGTTTGCAAATTTTAAACGTAAATAAATAAAATCCAAAAAATCCAAAAATGTTATGTTAGAACCAAACTTTGGCGAACAGCAACTGATAAAAAATTTTCAAAATGACCAATATGCCCAATCATATCTCTAACATATTGAGAGAATCAAAAAATCTTACAATTTTCTCTTTCAATATTTATTATGTTTAAATACCATTGTCTAATAAATGGACATAAAAACTCACTATGTACAGATGGTCCAAAAATAGATATAAGATTGAGCAAGACAGGAAATAAGATTTTTATTACGTAGTTACTTGGTAAGTAAAATTTTTAACACATGCAGTCAAAAGGTGTAGTGATTTAATCAGGGTCATGTTGACATTGCAATATTAGTTTGAATGCCAGACCTTCGCTATATTTTTTATGAAAATGGTGAAACTTTAGTAAGACAGTGTCTTAAATTTCCTATTAAAATGATAAAATTGCAAGAAATGCTAAATATTAGAATCAAAAGTCCATCTTATTTAGATATAAAATGATTTTTAATAAATAAAAAATACTTACCTAAATATTTCATCAAGTATGTGGTGCTCTGTTAGCTGGGTCAAAATGATATCTGGAGATAGGGTTATTAAATGGGTAATCAAGTCTATTATAGCAGATTTCATTATCAATGATGAGTGTTGGTTTAATATGTTACTAATTGGGTAGCTGGTAGAAATTCTGGAAAAACAAAGCAAAATAAAGATTTGTTTACTTTCTTTCAAACATTGATTCTTTTACTGGTAATAGTACTTATGCATTACATAAGTAGTTGTGAACATAGCATGTTAAACATATTAAAAGAATCGATAATAGGTAGAATGAAATACCATAAAATTAACATATCAATTGATTATATAAATGACCAGGCTATAAATTATGAATAAAATTAAATGTAAAATAAATTTAAAACTACAACATTTCATGCTAATATACTTTTTCAGGAAGAATAATTAACATGTTTTTCTCTATGGACGTTTTCATGTTTTTCAATGAAAAGGTTTTTTCCTGTTGCTTTGGCTACAAGAAAAAATTCTTTTACATTTGAAAATAAAACTTGTCAAAGTTACTTACTTTGACTTTCATTTATTTGGAAAATAAAAAAAAATTTTTTAACTAAACAAAAAAGTATAGTACTCCATTTTGAATATATATTAATTAAAACCAAACATGCATAAGCAGTTGGGGATCCTTTTAAATCATGTGAACCTATCAATGAATACATAATATATAATATGTGTTAGTGGAAATTACGGTTGATTGTATTTATTTACGTCTGCCATTATTTGATCACGTTAAAGCTTTTCATAAGGAAACTGCAGTATTATGTCAAAATAATCCCTAATACCTTAAAAAATGTTAGCAGAATGAAAACATAATCAGGAAAATTAAATTTCATTTTTGAAAAAAATTTACTCAAGTTTGAGCCAGATATTTTAAAAATAGAAAAAATTTGAATATAACTTTTTAATAATTTGCACAAAATCTTAAAAGTTAAATGAAAACACTTTTAGACAAAACTTGGTATTTTTGTATGCTTGGGGCAAGGATTTCTCTTGGTAATTTAGCTTAGTTTGATACCCATGGTAGTGTACACACTTATAAGTTAATAACCCGCAATATCTAGGTTACTTTAATTTTCATACTCCTCTATTTCATTTTTTTTATTACACTGCATATTTCATTCAAAAATCTTAACTTCCATAATTCTTAAAATTCTATTAATCTCAGTTTTTATCTAGCAACAATATATTACTTTGTATCTTTTAATTAATTTTAATTAGCAAATAAATATTTTAGTCATTTTTTAAATTTATATTTATTTTTCGTGATTATGCAAATCCTTTGTTTTAGAAGGATGTGCTCGTCTTTTATAAAAGGTATTCTAAGAAGAGCTTTTAGTTGGACTTTTAAGAAACACTAATCAGTGATAACACAGTAGATCTTAGGCAAACAACAATAAGGTCTGAACTTAGATATAGGAATATAATGTTGGAATAAAAATTTCAAATGTTGAAGAGAAACAATTACTTCTGAACACAGATATAGGGATGTTGGAATACACATTTCAACTGTTGAAGGAGCATTTACTCCTGAACACAGATATAGGGGTGTTGGAAAAAAAATTACAACAGTTGAAGAGAAACAACTACTGCTAAGCATAGACATAGGGATATTGGAATGCATATTTAAACTGTTGAAAAGAAACAATTAGTCCAAAACTCAGATATTGGGACGCTGGAATAAATGTTTCGACTGTTGGAGAGAAGCCATTAGACTTTAAGTTTTTTCTCCTTAAAAACTAGAATGAATTAGAAACACTAGGAGCAAAGATGCATGCATCTGGAAAAGATGACCCCGGATATAGTTTTCCACAAGTAAATTTCATTGTTATTTAGATATAATAAGTCAAACTATTGGAGCAGCTTGAATTTCAAAAATACGAGATATGCTTAGTATTCTTTTGTTAGATTAGTTATGAAATATACTTGATAGTTTTGTTTCTGGCATCATTGTAAGTTTAATTTTATATATATTCAACTAGTTTAGATTTTATTTGTGTAATCTGACTTTTATTCACCATTATTTGCCAATTAACGGAGTTTGATAATCTTTGTAGTAGTATCTTTATGAAAATGTAGTTTTTAGGGTATATGTTGATTCCCCCTGGTGAGTTCCCCCTAACAAATACCCTCCCCCCCCCCCAATGAGTCTCCCACCCTGGTGAACTCCTCTTGTTAATCCCCCCCATATTTTCATAGCGATAAATAACGGTTAAAAGAAACGAATTTAAATTTTGAAATTTCTTGGTTAACAGGGAAATATTGCTAATTTCTGTAATCCTCAAAGTAATTTGACAAACTGTGCGCAAATGAAGTTTTTATATTTTATATATTTAGCCACACATAAATATGCTCAAACTTAAAAATTTCCCATATTAGTAATGTAAAGTTTATCATAAAAAGTGTGAACTTGATATCAAAAATTTTCACATGAAAGATAAAACAAAGATAAATTGTGCACTGGTTGAGAAAAAATTATTATTTAATTATTATTTTAAAGCATGGAGTTCACAGCAACGAAAAAAGGAAATCGCAAAGTTGCTTGAAACGGATACTTATATGTATTTAAAAAAACGCTGGCTAATAGATGTTTTGAGTGTGACCTGCGACAAAAGAAAGCATTGCTCAAATTAGATGCAAATGACAACATCTTGGGGTAAGTAAACAAACATACACATGCTCCATCTCAAACAAAGATCGAGAAATAAAAAGCAATATAAAGAGAAAAGAGGAGACAACAACTGAAGCCCCATAAAAAATTCTAGGAATTGAACTGCAGAATATATCACGAGATGCAGCAGCAAACCTCCCACCAGTATATACTTTGCGAAAAAATATCAGAAAAGTGTGGGAAGAAAATAACATGCCACCAAATCCATTAATTCGGGAGAAAATACCAATTTTTCCCCAGCAATATCAAAACACGGCAGCAGGAGAACCTTTCCTGACAGTGGTGTGGGCAATCAAGATAGAATTTTTATTTTTGGCTGGGAGATTGCTATTCAATTACTAAGGGAATCTGAACATTGATATGTCGATGGGACTTTTAATGTGTGTCCTGGAATATTCTACCAACTATATACAATTCACGGACAAAGAAATGGTGAAATATTCCCAACGAAATTTTGTTTGATTCCAAATAAAAAAAAAGCAACATACAGGAGAATGTTACAACAAATTTTTAACCAAGGCGAAAGTCAAAATTTACAATATGTTATTGTCGATTATGAACGTGATGCCAACAACAAATTTCAGTATATTTATCCAAATACGATATCAAAGGTTGCTTTTATCTTCCAACATTTGGAAAAAAGTTCAGCAACATGGTCTTCTACAAAGATACCAAAAGGACCAAGAACTTGGGTTACATGCGCGAATGCTTTGTGCTGTTGGTTTTTTGCCTCCCGAAGAGACGTTATCCCTGGTTTTTAGGAACTTTGTGACCAAATTAGAAACACTTCTATTGCAGACATGGATGATCTATTAGAATATTTTGAAGAAAGGTATATTAGCCGGTATCAAAGAACGTCACCCACCTTATTTTCCGTTGATTTTATGAAACATGTTGCATAGAATATTTGACGAGCTGCCACGGACGAAAAATCATATTGACGGGTGGCTTAGGCGGTTCCAAGCACAAGTTTCGTCATGCCATACAGTCTTTTGGAAGTATATTCAGCTGCTTCAAACTGAGGAAAGCTTAGTACAGGTTGATATTATTAAAAAACCTTGTCGGACAACCTCCACCAGCTCAAAGGAGAAGATACAAAGATTGCAACCAAAGAATTATGAGGATTGTTAACAATTATGCAAACTTGAACTCTATATTGTATTTATACCATAGCCAACAATCTTGGGTTTTGATATTTTGATGTGTATCCTCTTGAATGTATATATTTGTAGATATTTTGTGTTTCTTAAAAATTTTTTGTTTTCTCGAAATTTTTTGTTTTTTTTCAAACAAGTTTCATCTTATCTGTCCAAAAAATTCCCATGAAAAGTATTGGGAAATTCGCTTTTTGCAAAAGACATAGTTACAAAGTTTTATTCATCGAGCACAACTTTTGTGTCGTTTCATCAAAAAAATTTAACAGTTGCAAATGCTCTCGAGCCTAATCACGTTCGGTTCTTTTCTATGGCCAACTTTATGCATTTGTTTTTTTTTGGCATAAAGTAACAAATTCTGTTTAAATTATGTATACTAATTAATTATAAAAAAATCAAAAATATTGGGGGAAATTTTCCAGGGGGAATTCACTGGGGGAAACTCACCAGAGAGGAATTCGATCGGGGGAATTCACCGGGGGAGCTCACCAGAGGAATTCCCCGGGGGAACTCACCAGGGAGAATTTGATCAGGAGGAATTAACCAGGGGGAATTTGATCAGGGGGAACTCACCAAGGAGGAATTTGATCAGGGGAATTCATCAGGAAGGAATTCTCTGGATAAGTTTCTGCACATACAAAATTTAGAATATTTAGAAACATAGAAAATTCAAATTTGTACAAGGTTATTCATTTAGATTAGTTTGTTACTTCTAAAATCTCTAAAAATTGCTCAGACAAAAAGAGTTAAAATTAGTTCTTGGAATCAAATAACTCCTTTTCCGTCTACAACTTTTATCTTTTTTTCTATAAAACGACAGGATTTAAAAGGTTTATATTTTTTGAAAACATCTAGTAAGTGTCTAGTTCTAAATTCCTGAATTTCAATACAAGTCAACATGTTTATTTCTACGTTAAGGAAAGCTCTATCTGATTGTTATCGGCACGTGGTAAAAATTTCAATCATAAAAGATATCGAAATGTTTAGATAAAATTGCGTAGTTAAACACACAAACGGACCTAGAATCACAATAAAATTGTGTATCTAAAAACACAGAAGAAAGCTAGAAATATAAACTTTTAAATTTTTCGAAATTTTTATGCAAGTTAATTTTAAATAAAATAAAAAATAAAAAATGAAAAAATATTACTTCATATTTAAGTAAGGAAATAACACAGAAAATAATGAAGACATAAGTATAAACATGTGATACCATGAAGTTAAAATGGTTTCTTTAAAAATGAATCTTATTAATCTATAAGAAACACAAACGTATAAAAGACTAAACTAATAAATCTTTCCTTCCTAACACAGAAGATAGATGAAATTTCCACACCAGACGTGTTAGTCTTTAGACAAGTATCACTGAATAAGAGCAGTTTAGCTAAATCGACATTAAAGAACTTTGCTATCAACCCTATTAGGTTAATAATTCTCTTGAAAAAGTGTTATGTACTTTGGTGTAAAATAGGCAGTATAAGAGATAATGATAAGCTGACAATCAATTCAGTTCTTAAATGGGAAGCACAAAAGAGGTTAATAATATCAAACGAAAATTTGATTAAATATTTGCATGAACAATGCATGCATGAACACATACACGACTGCATACATAAATGCATGACCAAGATTTAGCACCTCAATCAAAAGTTGTTTTTTTTAAACTTTAAATGAAATAAAAAGCGGTGTTTTTAATAATTTTTCCAAGACAAACTTTAAAATAAATTCTTTATCTCTTTTAAAAAAACATAATCTAAGAGCAAAAATATGTGTTCCTATGGCAGTATTTAAAAGATGGAGACACTTATTGTACTACTTCATTTACAATGTTTTGCAACCATTGCTTTTATTTTATAGAAAGCTTTTCAGTTTAAAAGAAAGGAATTTATATTTTGCTGATTATTTATTATTTTTATTTATTTACATTTACCGCTTTTCATTTTGATACATTCATTATGAGTCACATTTTTTGAGACAAATAGTTTAATCTTTAAAACAAGTGGGGTGTTAATTTGAAGCATTACGGTATTTTCTGCTGGTAGACACATAATGTAAAAATTTTAAAGAATTTTTTTTTTAAATAAATGACTAACTACACAGTGCCAGTTGTAGCATGAATGGATAGTTTTTCATTGGATAGTTATGCAAGCTAAAGATTACTTCTTTCAATTTGAATCATTTCTGCAAAATATTTTTGGCTTAAATGCTCTTTTTACAATAAACTGTTATTCCTTGCTGCATCAGTAAAAAATCTGGTGACTATCAGGAATGTGTTTATTATGAAAACATTTTAAAAATTTAATAAAACTATGTTCATGTATAATAATGCATTATATCTTTATTATTAAAAGAAGGAGCAATGAAAAAACTAGTTGTAATATTTATTTATTTATTATAATATTTATTTAAATAATATAAAACAATAAGTTAATTAATTATAAATTAATTAAATAATATTAATTATTTATTTAGAGATTCCGAAATACAAGTTTTTTTTTTTTTTATTTATTTATTTACCATAATGGCAGAAGTTCACTGAGTCAAACTTATTAAAAGATGACCACCCACAGCAGGGCTCGAACTTGAGGCTTAGCGTTTGTAAAACATATGACCTGCCTTTGAGCCACATGCCGATTAAATAAGTTCCACAAAGGTTTTAAAAAGTATAAGAAAAAAGCAGGTAGGAAAAAAAATTTTATTCAGCTTTTGCAAGGCTGTTTAGTAGCAGAGCTTTTTTATACAATATAATGAGTTTTAGTATATTGGTTAATTTTGCATTATTTATATCATTGAGTGTTTATAACTGACAACGTTCCAAAAAAAAATTTCTTTTAGCTAAATTGCAGAATTTCAAAAGGCAAGTTAAGGTCTGGGATGGGCAACAAGCTTTTTTTTGTAGAATCTATAAAATTTTTAATAAGATATAAGATTATAATATATACATTTGCTGGTGTCAAATAAGGTTTAGCTATTCATGAGATGTTATATTTCTATGTAAATCAACAAAAAACAACAAGACAGATCCTTATATACAGACTTATATTATTGATGAACAATACTTACGATAAGGTATTGATATCGTTTATGGATTGCTTAACATTACTTTCTATAACAGTTTGCCTACTAAAAGTAGAAGTGTCTTTCGGCAGATCAGATAAACGACTCATTGAAGTTTGTGATAGGTTGGAATTGCTGAGAGGAGTAGTGTCATGTGATATTGATGTTGTGGCATTTACAAATGTACCACGTGATGCCAACGTAAAATTGTTAGAAAACAAAACTTGAAGCTCACTGAATAAATTAAAGTGGTTGAACAAAAGAAAGAAAGCATCCACTCCAGTTATTTCAGCCTAGAAAAAATCATTAGATTATAAAAAAGTTTGTTTTCCAAAAAGTAATTTACATAACTTATTTATAAATGGTATATAGTATGAGATATTTTTCTTATAAATCAGTTAAGTACATTAACACAGATTTTTATTTATTCATTTCTCAGTGCCAGACAAGTAATTAATATTGTACTTCTTATTACATTTTCCTCATTGTTAATAATCCTCTTTTTTCTACTTATCAAAATTTTCTAAAATAAAATCCCGACACAGTGTTATGAAATACATCTAAATGAAAGTTCACTGCAGTTCATATATGTTTTGAGCATGAAAAGAATTAAAAATATTGATAGTTTTCTTTTGATGGTGTAAACCATAGCTCAAATCAAACAAATAGTCAATCACTTATGAATTTCGACAACAAAGAGCTTTACTGGCAGTAAGCCGAGAAATTAAAAGAATATTGAGAACAAGTCTTTATAAAGACCTAGGATTCGCAAGTCTAAAATTGTCAAAAATTTTTTTAAAAAAGCTAGTATCATACTAACAGCTTGTGTCAAAATCTAACAAAAAAACTTTAATTTCATCATTAAGTTAAGGACTAAATTAAATCCCCTTGTGTAGTTGAAACTAAATAAATTTTAATCAAAATTTTATTGTGTACTTTAATGTCACATAGATTTTCATAATTTCAAGAATTTAGATGAACCTACATAAAATTCTACATTAAAGACACGGTATAAGAGCTCTTTTCTTTGACTTTAAAATAAACTCTTGATTATTAGTTTTTTCCAAAGATTCAACAGTATTCAAAGATACAACAACATTCAAAGATTCAACAAAAATCCAAAGATACAACATTCAACTATAAACAAGATTCTAAGATACAAAAAGATAACTTGTTTTGAAGATGATAAAATAGTTAAGTATATGTTGTTTAAGCTTTATTTTTGTATGGGCAGGTGTGTCGAAATAATGTTTTCTTTTGTATATTTCAATTTAGAACTTTACTTATGCTTCAATTAGGTCAACGTTATTTATGAGTCTGTTTACTGAATCATCAACAAAGACTAAATAGACGCAGGACTATATAAAACTAACCGCCTTTCAGTTGATTATTTTTCTGTCAGCAGAATTAAAACGTCATAGAGAAAGCGTTAATTATGACAAAAGTCAAAAATATCATGGTCTCAGCCAAATTTAAATTGATGACCCCTAAAAAATAATAAAAAAAAAAAAAAAAAAAAATCCGCTACACTAAATTACAATAAGATATACCAACAAGATAATATAAATCATCAATATATGCAAGAAATAATTTCAGCAATTTAACGATACGTTCAGTGAATCTAGATGTTAAGTATAAGCACAGAGTTTTAAATATACTAGAATATACCAGGATATACTACAATTGAAGATAAAGAAAATGAAATCAAAACTTTACCTTGCTAGTTGTATCTTGAACAAGCATACTGCTTCGAAGTAAATCATCATCTGGTGATTCAACCAATGACTTTATCAAACGACATAGCAACATACAGGCCTTGAAATAATAACATACAGATTTGACCAGATTGACAAATTTTATTAAAAAATTGATACTAGCTCTACAATTTTCTTAGACACAAAAATTTGTGTCGATCTAAAGTAACTAATAAAAATTTATTACTAATTCTATGCAGATGTCAGACAGAGGACTAAATTCTCAACAATTATGATCTAAGCAAGCAACTTATGCAAAAAGTTCTGTCAACCAAGCAATATACAAGTCAACGCCCACAAATGTATATATACATCTTAATATTATTTTACCGTTACCGGCAATTTTGTATGTCAGCGGCAATAGTCAAAAATATGCATTCTCAGCAACCATGGACATATATATACGTCCTGTAAGAGTATATTTCTTTTTATGATTAGTAGTTTAAACATTCTTTGTTCGTTCAAAAGGGACTTTAGGCATTAATTATGCTTTGCAGAAGATTTGTAGTATCCATGCCAAAGAGCTAAACATGCACAAACATGCCTAAAAGTTTCTATAAAGTTTCATTTAAACATGGCTTCCTCATCAACAACAACAGAAAATTATACAACTGAGCAAGTAATTGAAAATATATTTGTTGATGAAAACTCAGAATATAGGATAGAATCAAAAACAGATGTTTCAGAAAAAGAAGAAACATCCGACAAAAATGACATAAAATTTAAATAAAATAAAACGAAAACTGCATAAATCACACAGGACTCTATCCAGCTTCTTGTTTTGAGGATTTCCATATTACTGTTTGAACAAATACATGTTTATACTGGTTGCAGGAATGTAATAATTTTGACATATATATTTATATATATATACATGACATCAAATAGACTGGTCACGCAACACTTTATTGTTGAATGTATATATATCTCCATTGTTGTTGCTATGAAACTGTCTTGGCAGCCAAAAAGTTAAAGCATAATCAACAGAAATGCGAAAGTAATTTTTAAATCGCAATGCATACCCCATATTTTGATAATTGTGTATTTGATCGATATTTCGATAGACATTTCATGTTTGAAGTTTTTAAATCTTATTTTGAAACCAACATAATATTTCCTGTCCAGTTTTGTACTGTTTGTTATCTCAGTCAGTTAAAAAAATTATTATTCAGACATTTCAATACCAGGAAGATATTTTGTTATATACAGTTGCATTTTTTTGGAATAGGTGGTGTACAATTTATTTTCAGTGTTTTTTTATAAGATTTTGAGGAATCTAGGAAGGTATTTTTTTTTATTAATGTTAAAAACAATATCCCTGCTTGTTTTTACTTGAAGTAAAAATGGTGGGGATTAACAAAATTGCTTTATAATTATTTTTCCTTGTTTTTATCATTTTTTCTTGGTTTTCAAGTTTTTTTTCAATTAAAGTCATTTCATTATCAAATTCACTTTTATTTAGTGCTTCTGTTAATGCTTTATTAGAATTTCCAAAAAATATTGAAAAATATTGACAGGTTTCACTAGTTTAATTATTGGATGATTTCAATTTTAACTTACATATGCAAAAATATGCATATGTAACGTATGTAAACCTGAATGAACCCTAGATCATTTAGGCTTATAAGGTTTGTAAAAATTGTTACAAACCTCACCAAATCAATCAGAAAATTTTTATTCTTTTAAATTTTGTTTATTACAATATCAGGCTTTTTTCTTGAAATGAAAAACTCAAATCATTAGAATTTCAAATTAAACATATCAATACGGTTCCCATTTATGGACATGATGCAGCTAAAAGTCTTCACGATGAAAAATTCTAGGCAGGTGAGCATATCAGAGAAAATTTATAGAAGGCAGAAAAAGGAAAATATGAAAGGATTCCTGGTTTAAGTGTTCATCTTGTGTAGTTGGTTGTGTTACACCTTGCTTTCCACCACCATTAAAGTGTAATAAAGTTATAATGCTTGCTTTTTTTATATACTATTTTATATTTTGTATCCTCTATTCATAAATTGAGGCTGTAAAATAAATAATAAACATTAAACGAAAAAAATTACTTATAACAAAAAAAAACTTTCAATTTCGAGGAAATCCATCTGGTGTTGCTTACAGGGTTAAAACATTGATATAAGCTACAATTTGCAGAGGAACAGAAAGTTTCAATCAAGTCATTAATGCTGGTCCCACGTTATAACAATCAAATAATTGAATCAAATAACCGAATTAAACAAAAAAGCTTCTAAGTGTCCAGATCCAATAAAATTTCTTCATTCAATAAGCAGCAATTTTAATTAGTGAATCATTAACTTAAAATTTTCCCAAAAACTCTGCTCTCTAATGAATATTTCTACTCATTGGGGTGAAAAAACATTTTGTGAAGCTTCTTATAAGCATCAATAATTTTTAGACTCTTATTGGGGTGCATATAAAAGCACGAACTTAAAACAGAAGGATGCTAAATAAAAAATACTCTAGCTACATATTGACTATCCTTTTGATAAGGAGCTGGAAAAACGAAAAAATACGTTTAGTGACTTTAGAAAAGAAATAAATTAAATATAATAAGATAATAATAATCAATTTAGAATAAATTATTACTTTGTGAAGATTTTAAAATACGAACCATTTGAAAACAGAGAAACATTAGAAAGGGTAACTATTAGAGTGGGTTATTAAAGGGAGTAGTTGTTAAAAAGACATTTATTTATTATGCAACTAGAAGGCGCTTAAAAGTAGTTATTAAAGAGATATTTATTTATTTTACAACTAGGGAGGGGACATAGTAGAAATGTTATCATATTTTCGACTAAGGGTGCATATTAAAAGCTTGACTACAAGACAAATTTACACTGATTACCTGCTTTCTGACCAAAAAACATTCCTTTGGGTTCATAATAACTTCAAGAGTCACAGCCCAAATTCCTCCTGGTTGACTCTCAAATTCAGCTAGTAATATTTCAACATTTTGATAAACTAATGCTGTAATAATAGTCCATCCACCACAGCGTATTTCAATAGAGCGATCTGATAATGACGATAGCAACCATGGTAAAGCAGAATTGCTATTATTCTCTTTGCTGACTAGCAATAAATTCTATCAAAAAATCAGAGATTAAAATGTTTCAACTCTAAGATAAAGGACGCTCAAGATTAAAATATGACTTCTAAAATTGAAGACTAAAAAAAATTTAACAACTAAAAATTATTAAATTTAAATATAATTTTTATTTATAAGGCCATCTTAAGTAATACGTGTGTTTCAGACTCACAGGGTTAAAATAATATATATGCGGACCGGCAGGTGCTTTATTTTATTATTTCTCTGGTGTAAAAAATGAATATGGCAAGCACACTTACTTTTTCTTGCGGTACATGTAAAATTTCCAATCAGTTCTTATGAAATACTGTATTTCATTTCTGACTTATAATATTCGTGTAATGGCCAACTATGCCCAGTTTTATAAAGATTCTTTTTTAAATCACCCAGTAATAGTAATTCCTATAAAAATTCTCAACACTAAGTTGTCTTTACCTTTATAGCAAATACTCCCGTAGAAAGAAAAACAAAATAAATGCCAAAATTCATAGTAAAGCAATAAAAACCAATGAAAAATGAAAATTTGAAAAACACATCGTTTCATTTATCTTACTTTATCTTGCAGTGGTTTGAAATATTTCCAAAAATCTCTAAAGATATTCTTGTTACTATTATTTTTATCGAATACCGGAAATTTCATTATATCTCAATAAAAATTTCAACACATCACTTTAAACTAATAAAAATTATGAAAATAACTAAATTAAAGTCTAAGGGTTAAATTTAAAAAAAGAAAAAGCTGAATTTGCTTTTTCGATAAAATAAACACATTTAAGGTAGTTACTTAAATACCATAACACTCTAAACGCATTTTTTAGATAAAATAGATAAAGTCGTGATTAAATAGTTTCAGAATTTTATAATTACACATATTTAATGCTTATCCAAGGCTATGACATATGATAGTCAAACCACAAATATAAAAATCTACAAACATCTTCTATGAAAAACGCTGTTTAAAGAAATTGATATTTGATGACGTTAAAATAATAAGTCGCATATGTATATTTACAAGAAATTTACAAGAAAGTACCAATTCTTTACACAAAGCTTAATGACCGTTTTTATATACTAAAATGATCTCTGAAAAAGTTTTATCTATTAAAAAAAAAAAAAGAAAGTATATTCAAACAATAGAATTATCAAATGATAAAACTATTAGCTGACTCTTCCAAAAACAAAGGTTAAGCTACAAATGAAAAAACTTTATTATTTATATTACAAAATTATACATTGTAAAAAAAGAATGGTTTTTAAAAAAAGTGGTGTCATAAAAAATATCATTTGAATTGGCTGTATATTTAAACACCTTGTCTCCAATCCACCATGGTGTTTTACACAGAATGCAAGATGAGCTGCACGATCCTGTTAAGCAAGTTCAATGAATTCAGATATTCAAAAAAATAATGATCAAGGTCCATTAGGCAGTTAGCAAATCTCTTGATGTCAGCAGTAAATCATAACAAATGATATCGCAGACACTGCCGATGGTGCAATACCATAAATACCAGGAAGCTACTTTAACTCTTTTTGATATAAAATAGACTTTTGTTATTAATAAGCGTGTTAAAATTTTGAAAAACTTACGGAAGAATCGCAAATGGACGTTACTTCATTGACTATATGGCACATAGACATAATTGCAGATTTGACAATTCCCTTTCCCATAAATGAAACTGCTGCTCCAACTCTATCCACATGAAAGGAAACCACAACCTGAAACAAGAAGATCACTAGTGTTACAAAGTTTCCAAGTAAATTTTTTAGAATAAATTATAAAAATTAGTAAGTGGTTGCAGATTCTCAAGTATGATACTTTGTCAGCAATAAGAAAAAAAGATAAACAACAAAATTCGTTTGATATTTAGATTTTTATGTATGTTACCACTAATTCAGTCAAATCATTGAAAAAAAAAATGCCAATAACTTTCAATATTTTTTTGTAAATGAGTAATATACAGCAGTGCGTTTAAAACTTTAAGTATTAAATAATTATTATAATATTATAATATATATAATATAAATATATTAAATAAATATAAATAAATATAATATAAATATAATAATATAAATATATATAAATATAAATAATATAAATATATTATATATATATTAAAACTTTATTAAATAAGTTATTTTATTCATTTTCAATTTATACAAAGCTTTTACTATTGCCATTTTGCTATCCATGACTGAGTTTGACTGTTGAGGTTCGGGGTTCGAACCTCAATAGGGGAATAATTTATATTTTTTTTCCCATTTATTCATGAACGTAGATTTCAGAGTGACATCATCTACCAAAGTTTTCTTTACATAACATTTTGAATTATTTAGTTTTATATATGTTTTTATATCACCCCTAGAAGACTGCCAAAACACAAAAATTACTGATATATGGTTCGTTCTTAATTTTACACAAAGAAACAAGATTCATTAAAGCAACAGAATATTAAACTTATAAAACATATAAGATTATATATTTTAAAACTTATTAAACTTGACATTTAAAAAAAAAGACAGATGGAGATGGGAGAATTTGAAGGACACTTGATGACTAAATATGTTTAAATTGCAAAACTCTCGAAATGGAATGAAAAAATAACTTTTCTAAATTTGCAGTTGTTATTTACGCTATTTCACATAATAAGCTATGGTGATACGTTCTATATAATCGTAAACTAAAATAAATTTGCTACACAATAAAAAAAATTCTGCTGAGAAAAGGTATAAATTTATGAAATTAAAGTTTTTCTCAGCAAATCATTGTAACATTCTACAAAATGGCAAAAAAAAATATGTACACTGCTTTAGAAGCAGCGAAACTTATTACAAAATGATGATGATGGTGAATTTAGTTCTGAAAGTGAATCAGATAGCAGCTCCAAGTCTGGTTATGAGGCAAATATGAATTATTGAAGTCATGGTGGAAAACAGAAAAAAGATGAGATCTATCATGTGCAAGTAGAGACTTTTACAGAAATGGACACTACCTCCAGCTCTTCTGCTGGACCTGCTTCTAAAAAAGGAAAGGTGCCTCAAAAGTGGTTTGATGTTACTAATGAAGGTATAGACAATGAGACACCTCACAACTTTGCTCAACCAAACAGCCTTTTGTTTTTGTTGTTTTATGAATATTAAACACCCCTGGACTGTTTGCCTTTGAAATTCAGGATAAATTGGTAAATATGACCAATGAATTTACATAGTAGAAATTACAAGTGAACAACCCTCATCACCCTCCTAATTCTAGTTATCATTCATAATAAAAACCAATAAATAGACATGAATTGATCAAGTTTCTTGCAATATTTTTTGCAATGGGCTTGGATAAAAGACGTTCTATTAAAGATTGCTGGTCTACGGATGCTCATTTTAGTACTCCTTGGTACGCTTATATTTTTAAAGACAAATATTTATAACTTATAATATTAACATAATAATTTTAAGACAAAGATTTGAAGTTGTTTTCATAATATGCTTCACGCTTCTCTTATCATCGAAACATGATCAAAGGATAAAATTGAACCGCTTATGAATGATTTAGTATACAATTTTCAGATGGCATTTCACCCATACCAAGATGTTTCGATTGATGAGATGGTAATTAAATTTAAAGGACGGTGGAAAAATAAGCAATACAATCCAAATAAAACGAGCAAATATCACATAAAAACATTTGGTGCATGTGACAGTGTAACTGGGTATGCTTACAATATCTTGACGTACTTCGGATCAGAAACTTCGTACAACCCTGACATGGAAAACACTGGTCAATCAGAAAAGAATTTTGAGTATCTGGTATGACCACTAGGTAAAGGCCACTAGGTGTTTGCTGACAAGTATAATATTACGCATAAATTTATTATATACTTATCAAGTAATTCGTTATATTATACTGCAGTATTTCAAACCAGTAGAAAAAACTTTCCGATTGATATAAAGTCAAGGTGTATGAAGTATTTGAAATTGCAATTCTTCAGAAATTAATTAGGTATTCTTGTTGCTATGTGGAAAGATAAAAAGGCCAACAAACCAATATTTGTTTTTTCCACCAAGTTTTCAAAAATTGTTGTTGATGGTCCTCAAAAACGTAGTGAATTCACAGAAAAACAAGAGAATTCAACACTATAATTTATCAATGAATGGATATGCTCTCTTCGATCAGAGTGTTGCATACTACAGTAATTTGAACTGAAAAACTGTAAAATGGTGGAAGAGAATCTTTAATTGGTTAATTGAAGTAACCCAATTAAATGCATATATTTTTTACTTGCTAAGCATGTCTGTAGGGATAAAAATTTCATTAAAAAGTTTCGAAAAAATATTTAATCAATGGATTAGTATGTACAGCGGTTGAAACTATGCCAGATATTGTCAACAACAAGAGGAAAGAGGTTGACAAAGGAAAACTGCTTCATTTGAACAATTTGAAGGAAATAAACATTTAATTGTTTACATCAAAGAGGACAGAATTGGTGCAGAATGTAGACATCTCAACGTAGATGCACAAACTATATATGTAATGGATGCTCTGGCAAGCCCCATTTGCACCCAAAAGACTCTTTTTTGTATTTATCATACAAAGAATATCTGATTGAGATAAACTTTGTGCAGCTTGGAAATTGCTACATTTATTTTTCAACATAGCATGGAAAGATCTACAAAGATAAACTTAGTAGAAAAGATGTACATTTTATGTGGCTTTTTATTGATGTATGAATAGTCATATCTAAAAGACGTATTTAAAAGAACAGGTTTATTTTCAATGATAGATTTCATTGAACTTTTTTTTCACTTTCAGTGATTTATAAATGAAAGATAAAAAATAAAATAAAAATAAAAAACTTTCGCACATTTTGAAGCCAGAGGAAAATCTCAACGCACACTGATTCTCCATTTGAAATATCTAAACTCCATCCTTTATAAGTTAACAAATGTAACATCATCTCCAGTACAGCTTCCATAAGAGGTAAATCGTAGTAGGAATCTGATCCAGACACAACAAGGTTTCTATACCCAGCAATTATAAACATAGCAACAGAATATTTTGAGTCAATCATTTGTGTTGAAAAACATTGCAAGGAAAACACAGCAGTGATAGTAGAAACAGCCTCATGTATAAAACTATAAGTAATAGAAAATTACATTGTAAAAACATA
>JAUZNK010034139.1:0-18309 GCA_035046665.1 Euphysa ruthae
ACTACTTTTAGTAGTAAATAATTCTGAATTTTAAAGGTGAAAATAAAACACAAGCTTTTAAATTGGCATTTAAAACTCAAACTTCTTCACCTTCACTATGATATGTTATATTATCCCTGTTTGATGGAGAGTTCATGCAACATGCTTCTTTTTCTTCTTGGTATGGACAATCAAGCTTTGCTTGGCGACATGAGCTTTGCCCTCAATTAAATTTCGACAACTTACAGTTGCATCTTACTAGATTAAAAATAGCAACTGCTGCAGGTGGCAATTCTTTCGTGCATTCGTTGTACTTTTCGTTTTTCAATAACCAGCCATAATCCTACGGATTTGTTATACGAGGTTTCGCAACTATATCTTGGTTCCATACAAGGCACTGGTAATGACAACAAATTGAATCAGCACTGCTCGTGTAGGTAGAACATTTTGAGAACGGGCTACATTGTCATCACATAACATAAAATCATTCCACCATTTGTGTTTTTTCTTTTTAACGAAAGAATCGGTTAAATCTGCGCCTGAGTGTCCAAGTCAGGCTGTTAATGCAGCAGCGCGTTTAGCTCTCATGATATATCATAAAGTTATGGATATCGCACGTGAGATTTTTGGAAATAAATTACAGACCGTGGCAAACTCTTTTATCTACAAATCGACAACTCAAGGGAGTCGTTAACTGTTGAAAATACATCAACATGTCTTGCACTTGATTTTTTTTGCATGAAAAAAAAGTTTCGTATCTGCTTCCTCTTACGTACCTTGCAAGTGATCCATCTTCTTAAAACTTGATTTGCATTGATCGCGAAATGCCACGGTGACTTTTATCTTAGATTTAATAGCTAACTCCAAGATGTGTTGAGCAAAGTAAACAGATAGTTCGTTCTTCGTATCAATGTTAGATAACAAATTCTTCGTCATGAATTTTGCAATTGGCGTTGAATCGGTTATTCGATTGCAATTGCTACTTTACCTCCGAATCGACTTTACCTTTTTTACACTTTC
The DNA here is from genome assembly GCA_035046665.1 of Euphysa ruthae. Taxonomy (NCBI): domain Eukaryota; kingdom Metazoa; phylum Cnidaria; class Hydrozoa; order Anthoathecata; family Corymorphidae; genus Euphysa; species Euphysa ruthae. The sequence goes on from JAUZNK010034139.1 coordinate 1,000, forward strand.
AACGAGAAAGACATGTCATATCGATGAAATACTAAATTAATTTCGCTGTATTTCTTGTACTTATTGAAGATCTTATTCGCGAGTCAGTCTGCTAGTTGACAACAAGTAACGATGTTATCATTTTTCGCTAAAGCTTGCAAATCAACCATAGCATCTGCCACAGCAAATTTAAGAAGTTATACCAAAATTAACAATTTGAATTTCCGTCGCTTCTTCTACAATCACTATAGGAGATCCATTAGTGATAGTGATAGTGATAGTTGTTATATTTAACGTGGGGAACCAACATATTGCCGAGACAATATTTCCAGATGGGCGGATCTTGGAATACTTAGAACGCCCACTTGCGTCTACAAAATTCGCTCAACCAAATAATCCGACAAATTTGAGCTAGCGTTGCATTACGCAATGAGTTTTGCTCAGAAACTCAGAGATACCATGGAAATAAATTTCCGCCAGCGTTGTCAGTCGAACTCGTAATCTTTCGCTGTGGAGTTAAACTTCCTACCACTGTGCCAACTCCGCCAACAAATTTTTATGTTCTAATGCATATAAACTTATAAATACTTAGCTACATACACAGCAAGAACATGAAAATCGGTTCAAACTGAGAATATTCTTTTTAAAGTGGGACAATGAAACACTACTTCTAAAAAATTTGGTAGGCTGTTCCAGAAAAGGCATGCTTTAAACAGCAAAGAGTTTGTACGTAAGTAGACTTCTTCGCTGATGGTAGCTTTAATGTACTACCAGTGCGCAAAGAGAAGGGAATTTTTTTTAATTTCAAAATTTTCTCACATCAACTCCGGATTTAACTTATTTACAGACTTATATGCTTCAACCATAAAAAAATATTACAAAGTTAATGCTTCCAAAAAATTTATGTTTTCTTCTTCTTGAGTTTGGTTCATTGTTTTCATTACTTGAATACATGTTGCATCGCTTTTTAAATTTCTACCAAATTTTGCGATTCTCTTAAAAGATTCTATAGTACTTCTCTTTGGGTCCTTCATTTATATTTTGCCAAACAACCTGACATTTATTTTTGTTAATTTCTTCGTCCACACTTTCACTTTCACTATGATGATTCAAATGACTTTTATTACACATTCAGCCATAATTATTCTTCTTCAGAGTTAGAGCCTCAACTTGCAGATTTCAGAACAAACGAGTGTTTTGAATAGAGTTGAACAAAATAAGTTTACATATTTCATATGACTATACGTGATTGATGAAATTTTGATGACTATGCTTGACTATTTTGATAGTTATGCGAAGCTATGGAAAATTAATTGAAAATTGATCGCAAGAACAATTTCTGCTGCTTGCCGTTTTTAATACGAATAGTTTTAGGGAAAGCAAGTGTTGGAGCGGTAGTATGACAATTTAGAGCAAAAATTATGGTGTCAAAAGAATCAATCTCCTAAAATATCGCCTTTTTTGGAAATTTTTTGTAAAAGGATTATGCAAAATTTTTAAACTATAGTCATCAAACTTGAAACTATGGTCTTTCATCACATCTCACCAAATTCATTTTTATCATATTAGGCCATAACCTGTTTATGGATTGTAATCTAGTACAACAAATTTTTTGTCATAATTGTTTTTGATATTTTTTATTGAATGTTCGGATAGATATAACTATAGTCTTTGGGCCTCATTGTTATGTATTTAGGAAAAAGTTTTCTTATGCACAGAACTATGGTTAACAGAAATGTGGTACTAAATACTAAACTTAAATAATGTCTTTATTTTATTTACATCACAAAAATTTAATATTTTTGCAAATATGCAAATTAGAGAGAAGACAGATTATAAACCTTCATACGAAAAAATTTAATTTTTTCACCTTTTCGGATTTTAAAAGAAAAATATCTAAAAAAAAAAAAAAATTCCAACATTTTTTTTTTATGAAACTCCATGGGTTGTTCCGATCCTCCCCAGAAAGTTTCAGATTTGCAGCCCTCCCCAGTACAGATGTGTAGTGGAACATTCATACACGCACAGACTCTTAGTTTTAGGACTTCTAAAAATGCTTATGCGGAGTTGGCACAGTGGTAGGACGTTTGACTCCGCAGCAAAAGATTACGAGTTCGACTCACAACTCTGGCGGAAATTCATTTCCATGTTATCTCTGAGTTTCTGAGCAAAACACATTGCGTAATGCAACCCTAGCTCAAATTGGTCGGGTTGTTTGGTTGAGCGAATTTCGTAGACGCAAATGGGCGTTCTAAGTACTCCAAGACCCGTTACGTGGAAATATCGTCTCGGCAATTTGTTGGTTTCCCACGTTAAATATAACATTCTCATTCTCACTCTCATTCTCATTCTCATTCTCATTTTTCATTGTAAAAATTTTTTGGATAACAATAAATGATAAAAAAGATTTTGTGGACAACACCAATAGATGAAAAAGATATGGAAATGATAGATATTATTTCTGAAAAAAAAAATTAAATGCGATATCTGGGAAAAAACAAAATATTTTATTGCCATGATTGGGCGAATTCCAAGGCAAAGGTTTTTTGGTATTTTAGAAATAAAATTCTTCATAATTTAGCTAGGTGGAGTTCTTTAACATTTCCTGCATTTCTATGACCAAAACTCTCATCAAATGATCAAGTCACACAAAAATTGACAAATCATGCGAAATAAACTCAAACATGAAGAATGTGATTTCAATTAAAAAAAAAAAAATGCTAAGCATCAAGTTATAAAAGGTGATTAGTTGAGTTTGGTCCACTACTGGTCTTTTGATGAAAACTGATGAAGAAAGTGCTTAGATCAGTAAATTTTTAGTCGGTAATATGAGGAAAAAAATGAAAACGAACGATAATAGTAATGATCATGAGTGTTTTAACTTGTACATTGCCAGCTTTCGAAATCCTGTTGCAAATTATTCTGGAAATATCTATTGAAATATTGGAACACCGCTCAGAGTGGGTTATCAAAACGTAAACATAACTTATAATTCTTATTTAAGAGTCAGTCTCTCTAACAAATGTAACACAGAATACTCTGACCATCACGAGCAAACTTTTTAAAATTCTATTTAATTTAATTTCATTTGACAATTGTCTCTAACAGCTTCTAAGACTGTTGGTATGTCGGACGTATTGTCATATTTGTTTGCTTCTTCATCTTTTTAAGAATTCTAAAAAATCTACTACATGATGAATATATTTACATAGTGTTTTATAGCGGTTGTGAGACATCGTATCCGAAACTTTAGGATATCTTGTCTCTGCAATACCATACATGTTATAGTCAGGATGTTTAATAAGCCCCATCAAAATTTACATGCCTAAAAACTGTTCTAATTCTTTGGCATTTGTTTCCATAAAACTATCTTGATTTTGAACACTTTGTAAATTATTTTGTTCTGTTATCAGTTTTGTCTGTTATCTGTCCAAAACATTTGGGCAGCACTTTTTCAAAGACCGACATCAAATAAATCTTTTATTAAACCGCTCACAGACAGCAAATTGCTAGGCGGTTTTTGCTGCACACTTTTTCATATCCTTCAGTTCAACGTTTTTTTTTCAGTAGTGAAGATAATTACAAGGTCTTCGATAAAGATATAAATATGGGGAAACCAATAAAATACAAATCGACGAAGCACTGGTGATTGAAGTTGCCAAATAAGGTTTTAAAGAAAGAGACGGTAAAAAGAACGCTTCGGAAGAAGTGGAAAAAGTATTAGAACTAGAAAAAGATGTTTATGTTTTTAACTTAAATATTTGTGTTAATTTTCTGTCTTTTCTAAAGGAAAAATCTTGCTCAGGCAGCTTTGTTTTCTTAAAAAGTGGAAATATCACGATAATGATTCTTTCGAATGTCACTAAACCAGAATTAAATTTTTCTACAGACATAATTTTGAGATTTGTGTTTGTTTATTTATTGAAAGAGACTGCCGGAGAGAAGTTTGAAAACTTTCCCAATGGAAAAGATGCAGTAGAAACAGAAAAAGCTGGTTGAAGAATCTGCTTCTGGTACAGCCGAAGTAAAAAGATTCAAAGATAAAGTAGAAAAACAATACAGTTTTATGGAATAACTAAATCCATATATAGCTAGAAGAAAATCGACCTCGAATTTTGTTGTACTCGATGATTCTGTTGAATCTAAATTTGATACTTCTGCAAAAAAATAAGAGGTTGAAGATGATTTTGTGAAAGAAGAAGTGAGAAATGACGTTGTAGATGTAAATACACAAAAAAAAAAATAAATAAATAAATAACAAAACAAAACGAAAGGATCAAAACAAAAGCTTGTTAAGGGTTTCTTAATAAAAAGTTTAGAATAGGGAAGATACTTACTGTAAAATAGCTCCTGCTGAGATAGGAGGAATTTCAGATGATCTCCAAGATTATATTAAAAACGATATCAACAACCTTATTTACAAATACAGAAAGCTTGAGACAATCTCCTACTTTTCCAATGCATGCCGGCCAACTCCCTCCGTCCAAAAGTTCCCCAACAATGGGATAGTCACATAGGTCCTATCTGCCAAGAAAACCCGCATTAAAGAGTGATCCCGTCAGATAATGGTAAAACATATCATCAATTGCAATGTTTATTATAAAATTGTATAGTGTCTCAAATATAAAATGCTGTAATACATGTATAAGAAATACGTTTTTGTCTATGCCTTAAATGCTCTAACTACCAAGGTAAACTTCCTTCCTCACTATTTACTAACTCTTTTAAAGCCCCTATAATACGTTTGGCATCGTCTAAACTCCGCGCACCGCGTGTGTTAATGAGAAAAAAAGTTCGTGTTTCACGTTTCGTTTCTCCAGTTGCCAAGTATAACTTCTCCGTGTGAAAACTCACTGTCTATAAATCCGTGTGGACAGTAAAATTGGTTCTCAGTTTGCCTCAAACAATTTTGGAGAGCAAGTGAAGCTTTTACATCAGGCTCAATATTTTCAACTTGAGCTCTGGTTGAGGTGTGAAAAACTCTAAACCGAGTACTCAAGAAGCCAAGCGTATTTTATTACTTTTCTTAATCGGAATTATCTGCAGTTAAATGCTCTCTCCTCTTCGGTTAAATTTCCCGGATATGGTCTCATAAACAATTTCTTAATGAGAAAATCTCATCACCAAGAGTGTAAAATGGTAGTGGGTCATACCTACATCTTTGTACGGATTTAGGAGGCGGGAGATTCATTTTTCCTAACTCAATCTTTTAATCTATAAGCTTTTTTGGTTTTCTTTAGAAAAATCTCGAGAAGTTTTTAACAAATTTGACGCTAATATCCTTCGTTACAAACTCTCGATAGTTTTCAAAGCTTTGTGATAGAAGCAAAGCGGATTTTTTTATATTTAATTTCAGTAAATATTTAGTATGTTACAGTTTAGAACTGAATAATTTTTAGAAGTAGAATTACATTAACTTTTCAGTGCTTGGGCATGATATTTAACAAATCTGGATGTGGGAGGATGGTAAACCTGAAAATATTATTTGATTTTAAGGTGGTAGACATTGTAAACGAGGGAAAAATCCATTAAAAGACAATTCAGTGACATAAGATTGCAACAAGAAACTTCTAAAGATATAAATTATATATAAATTATAAGTTTGATATTTAACATCTTGAAAGTCTTAATTTATAAAATGTATTGGTCGTGGTTGTATAATTAATGAGCTATAGAGAGTATATAATGCGTTAATACTGTTGTTGTAAGTCTGGACACATAATTCCAGATAGTTTGTAAACTTCTGCAATTTTAACTCACTAAAGATTTGCGGTAATCTATTTCCATAAGAGTGCACGCAAGGTGCTTGACCATTAACCTTTGAAATCAATGCGTTTCATGTTTTTGGAGAGAAAGTTTGTATGATGGAAAGAAATAATAAATAGATAAATTAACAACTGGTCAGTGAGTATATCTTAACATATCATTTTGTTTCAAAAATCTTGTTTCAAACACTAGATATCGTGGTAGATAACACAAACAGCTAATCTATTTTGTTGAATGGAGTTCATTTTCTAGCTGATGTGAACTATAACCTACATCATATCCAGGTACCCAATCCGTCATGCTCATATAAAAATATGCTGGAAGCACAAAATAAAAAGAAAGGGTCTTCTGCACAACAAAAACATTCTTTCCCTACTAACACACATCGTTAAAAATTTGGATTCAGTATTTTCAATTATAGATGTTCAATTTTCTCAATTAAATAACACATCCTTCATTTTCAAAAAAACCTTATTAATACTGTCCATTACCCTTAACTCGCCCTTAAGCCTATTAAAATTTTGACGATGAGGATGTACCCAGTTCCTGTAGCCTGGATGCTAAATATTTTGATTTCTTAGAGTCACTTTTTCGACAAGAAAATTCAAACAAGAGGAATTTCATATAAAACAGTCGTGTCATCATTTCTACAGTCGTCATAAGTTTATTTATAAATTTTTAAAATAATAAATGTGTTTTATATGAACTTCTTGACAAGAATGAACCTCTTGCTTTGTTTACGTTTTATAAATTTTCATCTTGTGAATCTGGCCGGTCAAATACGCCGAAAAATTTTAAAAGAAATTGTTATAGACGTATTAAAAAATCGTGATTAGCATGTATTATTCTAAGCTATTTTATCTTTGGTCAGTTTACGTTTTAAATTCTTCCCCTCAAGGCCACTTCTAACTCCTTCATTCCAAGTCTTCCAAAGTCAACTTATTACATAATTTCTTTCTATTGTGCTTTAAAAGTTTTGTGAGTGTACAAAAGTTTATAAATTAAGATGTCGCAGTTTGATTTCCTGTACTTGAAAATGAAATCCAAGGTGATTGTCTGATTGGCATCTATATTTTCTTTATAAATCTGGTGAATTTACTGGTTTTGTACCATTAGCAAATAAATTCTTTAAAATTAGGCAAAGTTGCTAAGTATTTTCTCCAGGATTAAGAGGTACCCAAATTTAGGATCATCTTAACGCAAATTTAACCTAAGGTTACCTTTGCTAAACAGTGCTAAAAAAAGGAACAAATTGTAATATTTCGTTTACAGTTACATATCTTTAGTTTTCTAGAGCAATTAATTGAATAGATTTACAATATACATAAAATGCAAAAAATGCTAAAACATGGCAATTTAAGGTATCGTCATAGACTAATTTATGCATTCTATAATATCCCCAACAGAATCACCTGAGCTCTTATTATTTTTTGAGCACTATAATTCGAACGAATTTTAGGAGTTCAAGTGTACATAAAGGATTGTTTTTTGATGGAGTATGAAAATGGACATTATATATAACTCTTATGTGTTTGGAGGGATCAATAGCTATGTTTTATCTTGCAAATAAGTTTACGATAAAAAAAAAAAAAACACTGGTGTTTGTAAAATTGATTTCTTAAATTTTTAGTTGCTATATGGCAACTTTGACATCTTTGGGTAAAAAATGTTCATTTTTGGTTTTCATGATTGGAAGCTTCAATTACACATAAACTTTGTCGTTTGCAAGGTCGCAGATACAGAAAGAGAATTATATGATGATAAAAAATTTTATAGATTTGACAATATTAAATCTCAAAGATAGCGTACTCTTCCGAAGCTTTGGAAGGTTCTTTCAATTTACTTTTTTGTAGGCCTTGTATACAAAGTGTAGATAACGTTTAATTTGGTAACTAAAGGATTGGAATACGCAATGATTAACGTAAGCCCTTCCAAAACTATACATACACGAAGTACCCTTACTTCACTTTCCTTTGTTACTGTTTTTTTATTTTTCAAAAGAATCTATGATAATATGAATACTGAAAAAATAAAATTACTTAAGTTTCGTTATACAACTTCTAAAGCTTTGACTTTCTTGCTCCTAAGGTGGTTTCAGAGTTTTCCGATTTTGAAAGTGACAATGATTTTGTGGTTGAAAAAAATCTGGTTTTTGACGGTGAAAGTGATTCAGATACGGAAAAACTTCCGAAAAAGATTTTGACACTAGAACTTAAGAAAATGGAAAAGTTAGCGCACTATCAATAAGTGATCAAAATAACCTAGAATATAGGAAATATTCTGTGAACAATATGAACGTACATGAATTTAGATGGAGATCTAAAGAATATTTTGGACAGATAACAGACAAGACTGATAACAGAACAAAATAATTGGCAAAGTGTTCAAAATAAAGATAGCTTTATAGAAACAACTGCCAAAAAAAAATATAACAGTTTTTAGGCATGTAAATTTTGATGGGGGCGATTAAACTTCCTGATTATGACATGTACTGGACTGCAGCTAGACAAGATAACCTAAAGTTTGGGATACGATATCTAACAACCGCTAAAAACACTATGTAAATATATTCATGTAGTAGATAACTTTAAAAATAATGAAGAAATGCGTTTTTTGACAGAAAAAACAAAAAATATTGCTAAGTTGTAATTTTAATGCTTAGAGATGTGTTTTTAGACATGATTTTTTAGATCAAAATAGGTAGAAAAAGGAGTTCAATAAAAAAATAATTTTGCCACCTCTGTGTACACGGGAAGTCATGTTGGAACAATTAGACTCAGGTTATTATGCTAGTAAGGATTCTAACTGGAAATTTGGCACTATGACTAGGGGTTCTACTTAGTATAACAAATATTTTGTATACCAAAAAATTTCAAATAATTTTTTTAAAAAGTCGTCATCATTTTCAGGGGAGTATTTAAATATTAATTAGAGATTCTTCTGAAATAATATCTTAGAACCAAAGCGATTTTATTACTGCAAATAATGGGGAATATGTCAAGAATCTTCCAAATTCAGCTCACGAATGTCATGAAATTTGAGAAATAAATTAAAAACAATTACAAAGTATCATTGCTCGATGGGTTGGTCGAAAAATCATGTTTTTCTTGAAAAAAAATATGCTTGCAAAAAACGTGTGAGGATATGAAAACAGCATAAAACGATCTCTAACAAAAGAAGTGATGCGAAGTGAGCTGAATGGTATTTTATAGCTATAAATTTTTGACATGTTTTTTATGAAGTTAGTAAAATTTTTTTGAAAAATTCTAAACCTTTATGAAATAAAAAATTTGTAAACATGCTTATGATTATATTTGTAAGCATGATTATACCTACATAAACAAAATAATCTAATTTTGACCAAAGTATTTGGAGAAAATCATGTTTACTTACTTCTATAAGGTTTTTTTTTAGCGCTCTCTTCTCTCCTTGTTTCGGAAATTAAATTCAAAGGGCCAGATGCTTTATTATCAAAATACATAAAAATTTATTAATATGTCTTTGCATCGTCAGAAAGCTTCACTATCCGCCATATTGCTAAAGTCTTTTTTTGTTTTTTTTTTTTTATATACATGTCAAAAATTTGTTTAAGGTGCGGGGACACGCATATTCCTATTTGGTACTCATTTGCAACATTAATATTTTGCTGCTGAAGCAAAAATAAATTTGAATCTATTTGAATTTTTCAGAATTAAATGTTGTTTCGAGACAGCAATTTATCACCGGTCACACTCATGGGGTACTAAATATACAGGAAATGTTGTGGCTATAATACCAAGGAGATAATATTCTTAATTATAAACAAACAGAAGCTTGTGAAAATCAGTGGCCTGAAGGCTACAGTATCATATTAGGCTACGAAAAAAATAGACCCCAAAACCCACCAAGTGTTTTTGGTTGTGATAGCCTAGCTTGGTATCAACAAAGCCTTCTTTAACGAGCAAACTTGACAAGCTTGTAGCTGAATCAAGAAATGTGATTCCAGTTGAATATGACAAATTTATAGCGGCAGATACAATTGTGGACTTAAAAAGTTTGAGAGATGTAGTCACCATATTTGAATTTTTGGATGGCACAGGTGTTTTCATTAAAAACTAATGAAAAACTTTATGTTTGAGTCAGTTCATGGTGGTGTTAGTAGTACTATTACTAATTTGTTATCCAACAGTTTAATTTATTGAACAGGTGGTCTTACATTGAGGAAGCAGTTCGCTATTTGAATAATTTAGTGCTTGACAATGAAAACAATATTATTAACCAGCAGCTTCTTGCCATAAGAGTTACCCAATCGGAAAAAGGAAGTTACGCCAAAGGTCAGGAGACACAATCCATCACAGTGCAACAAATATATTGGAAAGTCGGCATTGCTAGAGCAAAGGTTGTTGTTACGTATGGGAGATGATAATTTAAACGGAGCTGAATCCTTTCATTCCTGTGAAAATTTTGGAATTGCTGTGATGTTCTGGACAATTTCCCAGAGTTGGAGAAAAGTTTACCCGTATACACGATTATGAATTAAAATATGACGTACTTTTTTCAGTTACCGTTTTATCATGGCTGGATTTTTCATAAATTTTTGCAATAAGCTGCGAAAAATATATTTTTCATCCTTAAATAGCTGGAAAAACATAATATTTCACAAAATTAGCTTGAAAATAGGACATAAAGCTTAAGGGGTCATTTCAAACGTAATATTAGGTAACAGAATGTAAATAGTGACAGCCTCATCGAAAATTATGAATGTATTCACAATTTCTTTTTCAAAATCGCACTCGGTTACCATGATGACCGTGAAAAACCTTTAATACGCCCAAAAAAATTTCTACCACCAAAAATTTAGGAAAATCCATACACTTTCAAGATATCAAATTTTGTATTTTGTTATCATAAGATATTCCTGTGACATGAGCGGAGAAGATTTTTTCATTTTCTTACTTTGATGACACAATGACACGATCAAAGGTCATGATCAAAAATTTGACCGCTTTCCTGTCATAAATGGAAAACTTAAATAAAAATGGTATTCTAACTCTCTAAAATCACAGTATCTATGATAATAAACATGCCCTGAAATTTCATAGAAAAAACTTTAACGGTTATTGAGAAATCTCGGCCGGCACGCTCATAATTTCTGAGGAAAACGTGATTAAAGAAGAAACTTAATAACGAATAATTAAGAAATAGTTAATAAAACAATTAAGATAATTAGGAGCGAATTTTCAGGTAAAGGAGTTAGAAATTAAAAAAATCTGTACAGCAACTTTAAAATCCTCCAGTTACATATACTTATACCCTTTTTTTCATATATTTGGTCACTTTTTTCAGTTATTTTGTACGTAAAATCTGTCGCCTCAACTTCTTATCTGGGTCCATTCTAATTTCTACATCACGTAACAGTTTTCCATTTATTTCTTAGAAACCTCTAATTTTATGAACACCTGGTTCCATTTTCGGTTCTTTTTTGCCATCATTAAAGTTTGCAACTGCATCATAAACACCCAACTCTAACTGAGTGAGCGAGACAAAATTCCCATGTCGTAACATTGAATGATTCATTTGCATTTTCACTATCATTACTTAAATCAGCAAAAGTTCTTTTGATTTTCACGACTATATCAGGCCTGATCCTGGTTTATATGTGGCTGTATTATTAACTCTATCAGCATTATATTTGCATCAGCTGTTTGGTCCAGTTAGGTAAATGAAAGTTATTATGATGAAGTAACGTGAAAAAACGGTGGTAAAACTACCAGCTTTCTCTCTTTTAGGTGGCCAGAATTCGGCTTTTTGGCAACACCTACAAAATTCTGCATTCTGTTTTGCATCCGTAAGCCGGCCTCTGCCACCAAGTTACTTTTCAAAATTTTGAAGTTTTTTTCCGTCATCGGTTTTGGTAAATTCATAAAGTCTGTAAATATTTTTTTATGCCAGCATATCCATGTCCGAGTGATCGCATCAATTATAGAATTTAATAAAATTTAGGTCTTCAACAGCCACATTATCCAAATCTTTAACTTTACTTGAAAAAACAGATACGTTTTCAGGTTTGTCAGCGGCAGCGATCGGTGTTGGTTCAGTATTTACAGTGTGATTGTCATTATTTACAGATTGATTCGAATTACTTAGATTATTATTTACATTAGGAAGTAATAATCCTTTACTGACCCTACCAAAATGTGTACGCTCCTTTTTACGATAAATTTTTCCCATTTGGCAAGAAAAAAAATTACTAAACACTTTGAATAGATCGTTTTCCAAGCTTCACAGATACGGACCGTATAGTACAAACTGTTTTATTAAATGGCTTAACTAACGTTAAACATCCAGTTGATTTGAATATAAAATATAAATTTAGATTTCCCGAAATACAGAATTATCTTTATTAATCGAGATTTAATCGAGGTTTAATTGATGCTTAGAAGCTTACTTTAACCAAGTAGCTTCCATTAAGTTAATGACTCTTATGTGACTTTAGCCAATCAAATCACCAGCATAAAGTGATATGAACTGAGCTGGAATCAGACTTTAGTTGCTAATAATAAAAAGGCAAGAGTAGTCTAAATACTAAAAAAGCTCATTCACTTATAAAATAAACTTATTTGTTTGCAGGAAGGTTTAAAATAATTATATTATATTAGTATGTCTCCTCAATACTTTTCTATTATAAAGAATCGACATGTTTGTGTCTGCAAATTTGTGACGTTTTATTACTTCTATATTTTTTAGATCCGGCTTTGCTGTTTCAATGTCACCACTCTAATCGACCTATGCACAAAGCTCTAAATAAAATGACAAATTGTGAAATCCGGATTTATAAAAGTTACATTGTTGTATGAGAAATATTAAAACCATTGCTTTTCCTGTAACAAAGGAAATATACACTACATTTTATATTTCCGTGTAACAGAAATTACGAAAGAGTGACTCGCGATAAAACTTACATTTGTTTTTTTTTATAAAAGGAATTGTGAATCGTCACGAGATTTCAGCATTAAAGTTGCTTATCAGTCCTATATTCATTTTACATTGAATACAAACAGCAATAAGATTAGGTACCGTTTGAAAATCTCGCTTTTACTATTTTGATACAAAACCTCAGCGAAAGATCCAAACTAGATATAGTAAAAAACGCAATTAAAATTATTTGTCTCGCATGAACGCCAGTAAAAATGCCTTGATGAAAGTATTGTTATCACTACGGTAAAAACACGTATTTACACATATTTACACGTCGATAAAGGTTTAGTAGGCTTCTTAAAAAAGAGGAAAAAAATTTTTAGAAGCTGAAAACTAGCGCACTTTAGATTCATTATTCTTGCGCACTTTTTTCAAAAGTGAAAATTAAATAGCTGGGTAGTTTAAACGTAAAACTGATGTTTTTTTTGCTTGATATGTTAGTAATAAATTAATAATAAGTAAAAAAGTTATTTCGTGGAAATGACTTGCTTACCACTAAATGAAATTTCGAGGTTTTTACTTTAAGCCAGGAATTTATTTTTCATAATTTTTTTACAAATTTAATAATGTGATCAAAATTTATTTCATTTTAACTTCCAGCAGCATTTCAGCTGATAAAGCTGTAAATTTGATTTTGTTTTCAACGATAATACATCTAGTAAAATGTTCGAGCTTTCCTCGCCTAGCAAAAACAAGGTATCTGAGTGCTTGTTCCAAACTAAAAATGGTAATTTTCCAGTTTTTACCAAATCAGACAAAGAGTGATATCTTTTCGTTGAATTTGTCAAAAGATTTAATTCTGACGATGAGTTATATATAGCTGTTTCACTATTTTCTTTTTTATTGAAGAAAACCCTAGAGAGTTTCCTCAAACGTGATACTCGGGTGATCTGTAAAACTTCTTTTTCATTGTAAAATTGCTGACTGTGCACGAATCTCTGAGCAACAAGTAGATACGGAAGTTTTTTCTTGTCTTCATATTTGAAAAATTCTTCAATGGTTTGAAATAATTCATTCGTGTGAATGTTTCTTTTGCTATTGGCATCTTGTGACGGAGTCACAAATTCGTTAATAATGTTGGATGATTTCTTCTTACAATTTTTAATGGATGCACCTTGTTCCAAACCAGCTTTTAAACTAAATGAGGAATTTCTTTCATAGCTGAATACAGGGTAATTATAATGTTTTGGTACGCACATTCCTGAGTCTATCGGATGATTATAGTGACATTCATCATCACTATCGTCATATGCAGTGTAATCGACTCCTTTAGCTATGCTCATAATGAAAGTTTGTTATTTTTCTATTTTATGGTTTTAATCAACCAATATCCCACAAAAACAACAGTGTCGTATTTGTCAGTTTTTAAAAATCTATAGGACCAAAAGTATTATAAAACTATAATCCAGCCTTTGATCCAATCCTTAACCTTTTTAATATGAATTGTATCAGATTATATATTTGATAGCTCCGATGTTTATATTCTAAACATTTATACTGTTATACAGCGAAAGGAAATCCGCTATTTATCAAACTCCGTTGTTTCAACAATATATATTCGGTAGTTTGTATTATGTTTTATATATTCATATACTGGCAGTCTACTATATTATATCATACATTAAACTTATTTTATTTTTTGCTTGTTATTTCTAGTCGCATGAATATCTAGAAGTTTATTTTCTTTATAAAAAAAAACACTTTTATTTGAAAGCCCAATATTTATTTCTAAAATTTAGAGATGTAGCATTTTATAACTTGCTGTCTAATCTTTTAGACACCACTGGGTATATTTTCCCGAGAACAAATTTTTCTGCTCGCATTATGATAACCTATTTCCTTGGCTATATAATCGTCTTTTTTTCTAACGATTTTAATAGCTCAAGTTTTATTACAACTGCAAAAGATATTGTTTTACATATAGAACCTGGTGAATACTTAGGTGAACTTCAAAATTAACTTCAGATATAAAGCTAGAAAACCTTCTGAGTAAATAATAGTGATGGAGGAATGTAAATGAGGAAGATGTGAGGAAGCAGAAAGCTTTTATTTATTCAAAAAATGTGGAAGATATAAGGAAGTTAAAAGCACTTATTCAAAAAAATGAAATTTCCTTGATTTGAGGAATTTAACAAAAAGCTTTCTTAAATACTCCAACATATTTATCAGTCTTTATGGCTCTAGCTGTAAAACTCGTATATAATCGAGCAATTTGTTCCTGGAGTTGGAAAGTAGTGAAAAATTACATTCAAATTCTTTAAATACGTGATTTTTTTTTTTTTTTCATTTTATTGCAACTTAAATTACCTTTACTTTTACAATTTACTGTAGATAATTTAATAGGAGTGGTCTTTTATGTTTATTCTACCAGACAAAATTTTTATTAAAAAAATTTCATGATGATACTAAATTTGCTACAATATGATGATAGAAAATTACTATCGTTGCTATTGTTTGTAACTATATCATGACCTTTCAACGGACTAAGAAAAGTCATTCATGTCTTAGATTGCTTCGCGGTAACGTACTTTAATACAAGACACAAATGTTTTTCAATTTGTCCGAAATTATTTCTACTTTCTTTTTTTTCTTTACAAAACATTTACAAACATTAAAACATTTTGAATATATGTGGATGCTTGCTTGGATAAAAAACAAAAAAAATAATAAATAAAAATATAGATTTCAATTGGAATTTACGAAGAATTTTATTCTTTTCAATATCATCATAATAAAACAGTTTTAGTTAGATGAAAATCTTTTTTTAGAGATAAATCAAAATCTTCCTAAATGTTCCTTCCCTATTAAACATCTTTTTCATAAAGTTTACCCTGTCAGCCCTGTTTTTCATTCTATTATAATTCCTTTTTGTTCGCGCCGATATCATATTTGCCTTTTATAAATTTTTAAGGTATAATTTAAAACAAAGTTTTTATTTTCAACCAAGACATTAAGAGCTTCTAAAAATTTAAATAAACGGAACATGATTATAAAAAGAAAGCGGAAGCCTCCAACAAAACGATTCACTAACCAATCTAATAAAATGTGACAGCCAAGTCAAAATGTCCCAGTTCCAAAAAAGTTTATTCTTATATAGTGAAATGGACAAAAGGAAAAAAATTATTTAATAAATATTGAACAATGCTTGTTAAATAGTTCTTAAAAAAATTCAAGCACGAAAAATTACTGCGTATAATACAACAAAAAATCAAACTTTAATATAACTTCACAAGTGAGTGTAAAAATCGATGGCTAATGGCAAAAATATGGGCCTTCCTCGTTAAATGGAGTTTTAACCGCCATTGTTAAGGACAGCTGATTTGATAGCATTTCCAAATTGTGTAAAAAAAAAAATTTGAAAAAAAAGAATATCGTTCAGATGATGATAAAATTTGCTAAATAAACCATATAAAGTCTTCCGGAGCAATTAAAGTAACCAGCTACTCAAAGGTTCAATAGACCAGTTGAAGTTAAGAAATACTCTCAAGAGATGGTTACGAGTCGTCATGTAAAGTAAGTTATTGTTAATTGAAAACTTCGTAAAGAATCTAGTGTTCAACCTGATAAGCTTAAGTGAATTCAATAAAAAAGCTGTCGCAGTTATTTTTTAGGAATATAGAAAAAGAGACAGAGAGTAAAAAGCTTGGCTAAATGAACAAAAGATAAGGTAGCTCTTTGACTGAGCATTTACCAAATCTTTAAACTAAAATTTTTTATTTCAGTAATGCTTCCACAGTCAAGCCAAGAGTAAAAACGAGTATTCAAAGCGGTTTTTTGGTGTGGCCATTCTTTATTCACAAGTCGATAAACATTCGAAATTATAATTTTTTTTTTTTTGTTTTGAACTTCATTAATAGAAAAATTGGTAAGATGTCTGTTTTAAACTATTCTGGTCTGTCAAGAAATTTAATAATCGCCAAACTGATTAAGTTAGCAAACAGGAAAATAAGATGGGAAAATCTTGTTTCACAGCAGCATTTCAACAACATTTTATAATCAAAGTCTCTAAAAAAGAAGCTTATGTTCAGTTGAGTCAGCTTTTTAAATTTTTTTGTTGAACACTAACTAGTGATTGATTAAATAAATGCATTATCTTCGCCAGTGTTTTTGAAAAAAAAAATGGAAGAATTGAGATAGGCCAATAGTTACTTAGTTCCGATAAATCATCTGATATGAAGGCTAGTAGTATAAGAGAGTCTATAATTCAGGTCAAAATTTTTGAAACTTTTTGATTGCTTGCAAGAAATTCGAACTCTAACTACACATCAAGTGTTATAAAATTAAGGGGAATCTATTCCAAGGGGGTAAATTTTAGGTTTATTTTTAGAATTTTTACTTTAGAGCTTTAGAATTAAGAATAAGAATAAATGGAAAAATCAATATATAAAGGTTTGCAAAAGCATGGCAAGCTTGTTGGCAAGCCAAAGTTAAAAATAGTATATGATGATTGATAATAGAAGAAAACTGCAACAGAATTCAACTTCTTGCGCTAGCAGTGAATAATTTATTATGATAAAGCTATAGCTAAACAGGAACTTATTTTCTTTTGACAGTATTGAACTTACTTTTGATTTGATTTTGATCTATTGGAAGAATAGTTTATATATA
>JAUZNK010034150.1:7132-18307 GCA_035046665.1 Euphysa ruthae
TAACATCTATAAAAGATGCAACTTTATAGTTTAATGCAAGCGTGTGGAGCATTAAATACAATATACTAACATCTATAAAAGATGCAACTTTAAAGTATGATGCAAGCGTGTAGAGCATTCAATACAATATACTAACATCTATAAAAGATGCAACTTTATAGTATGATGCAAGAATGTAGAGCATTAAATACAACATACTAACATCTGTAAAAGGTGCAACTTTATAGTATGATGCAAGCGTTTAGAGCATTGAATAAATTATACTAACATCTATAAAAGATGCAACTTTATAGTATGATGCAAGCGTGTAGAGCATTAAATGCAACATACTAACATCTATAAAAGATGCAACTTTATAGTATGATGCAAGCGTGTAGAGCATTAAATACAATATACTAACATCTATAAAAGATGCAACTTTATAGTATAATGCAAGCGTGTAGAGCATTGAATACAATATACTAACATCTATAAAAGATGCAGTTTTATAGTATAATGCAAGCGTGTAGAGCATTGAATACAACATACTAACATCTATAAAAGATGCAACTTTTTAGTATGATGCAAGCGTGTAGAGCATTGAATACAACATACTAACATCTATAAAAGATGCAACTTTATAGTATGATGCAAGCGTGTAGAGCATTGAATACAGCATACTAACATCTATAAAAGATGCAACTTTTTAGTATGATGCAATCGTGTAGAGCATTAAATGCAATATAATAACATCTATAAAAGATGCAGCTTTATAGTATGATGCAAGCGTGTAGAGCATTAAATACAATATACTAACATCTATAAAAGATGCAACTTTATAGTATGATGCAAGCGTGTAAAACATTAAATACAATATACTAACATCTATAAGGATGCAACTTATTGAAATGCACAATGACTTCTTAGCCTTTGACCGGTAAATCCTTTGAATTAATACATTTTATTACGAATATATAAAAGCATACACTCTGGACTTGCTGGCCAAAGTTCCCGCTTTAAAGTAAGTCAGATGGAGTCATATTGGAGCATATATAAATATATACTATACAACCTATATCATAAACATTTTAAAGTGCTATATTACAACAATACCATTACAGCGTTCTTGCGTGGCAGTTTGACGTCAGTCATTCCTAGAAAATATCTCTGATTTCAACCCAACAATTTTTTTGATGTTGTAATAGCTTAATTTATTATATTTAGATGGTGTAACAGCCAAAAGACGAAGAATACAGCTTTACAATGATATTAGTTGTTACTAATAAATATTTGAAAGTGTTAGTATATTTATTGTTACAAAATCCCATTTTTAGCGATTTCACCAAATACTACCTTCACAGAAAATGATCAAGCAAATTTTTTGTTAGCGTTGTCGTTTTAATTTTTTTAATTTTTTACTGTTTCGTGAGAGGGTTGGGGAGGTAGCCGTTAAACCAAAATGAAAAATTTAAAAATTTTCAGTCTAAACTTTGACCATGTTTCCGTACTTTTATTACGGAGAGAAATCATCAGCGTGCTAAGCTATAAATGAATTTTCCTCAAAAAATATTATAACGAGATTTTTTTCTTAACTTTCATTTATCAAGAAATTAAATATTAACTGTCCGAAATTAATTTTTGGGCTCAAAATGACGTAATAAATACTCAAAGAGATTTATATAAGAAATGCTACTTTTGATATTTCGAAAGATGTGCTATTCCGGTTTATATTACCACTTTAACTGACTCTAATATTGATGGCAAGAATCTTTAAATTTTAGTGTCCAAAGTTGGTTTTGGGCTGAAAACTAAAAATAATTCAAATAATAATGAACAAAATTTATTTTCAAATTGTTTGAATAAAATATTGTTACAGAAAATATCTCGAAGAAAAAAATCTTGTTAAAAAAAAAAGTTTTTGAGGAAAACTTTTTTGTGAATAAGGTTTTGAAGAAAATCTAGTTTCAATTGTTTTGAAAAAAATAATCTGTTGTGGTTTTTAAGTTTTAAGCATATAAGACAGTATATTTTGAGGCCATAAATATTTTGAAGAAAAAATTCTTGCTACGAAAAATTTTTTTGCAAATAAAGTTTTGAAGAAAATCAACGTTCATTTATAGCTTAGCAGGCTGATGGTTTCTCTCCTTAATATATTGTGGCATTAATTATTATTTATATCCTAGTATAATCTGGGGTGGTTTATAAGTTTTAAGCATATAAGACAGTATATTTTATGGTCATTGGGGAATATTATGAAAGTAATACGAAAGTGATTTAATTTTTAATGTCATTTTTCTTTATTATCATAGTGGAAATGCAAAATCGATGTATTCGTACATTACAAATTTAGCAACCTCACAATCCCAATAGATTGAAAAACAACTTTGCCGATTGATACATGTGCCAATGTAGAAAATAATAACACCTGCGTTGAATGCAACTGAATGGAATAACGATATCATGCATCCTGTTAATTTAAACTAAAGACAGGCACAACATAGACAAGAAGTTTTTACCAAATAAAAAAACGATATATATATATATATATATTTTAAACCTTAAATTTTCATTTTTGTAAACAGGAACAAGTAATATAATTTTTTTTTTTACAAAAATAGGAACAAGGAGAAAAATTTTTGTTTTTCTAAACAAACAAAATAAATAAAAAAAAAGAAATCGTGAGATTTACTTTTAGGTAAATATTTTTTTTAAACGTGATCTAAGCGATCAGCTCAAAAATATAAATAAAAACAAAGTTTTTATTTCTATAAAGGAACAACAGTAATACAATTTTCAGTTTTATAGAAATAGAAACAGGTAACATAATTTTCGTTTTTCTAAACAAACAAAATAAAAAGGAAATTGTGAGATTTATTTTAATTAAATATTTTTTAAACCTTAAGATCAAGGGCATAGTATGAACCAAGAACAAATGTAAATACTTAAAAAAAGCATGAAATTATTCTTTAAACAAGGAAAGCACAACTACATTTGTAAATAGGTCCAAACAGCTTATTGTGTTTACAGGCAAGAAATCAATGTTTCCTTTTGACCATGTGGGATTCCAACTTTGACCAAAATGAACAACAAATCTTTCCATGACTGTAAAAGCAATTAACATTTAGCTATTAGAGAAATGGTAAAAATACTTGACAATAAAAACAGTTAAAGATAAGGAAACGCTAAGCTATTAATGAAAAGGTGATCAGATCATGACAAAAATTAATAGAAAATCTGAATTTCAGTGATTGTCAAAGGAAAAAACAACAAATCCTAGAATTCGTATGCCTCCAAGCATTGCCTTGATTATTTTAACAACGGTATTATTATGTTTGAAATCACAGTCGAAACCAGCTTCATCCATGAAATTGAGCAACTATAGGGGGTTACAAAATTAAAAAAAGCTGGAATACAACGTTCTTCAGATAACTGCATAGAACTGTTTAGTAATGTCATTGAAATGGTGAATCCAGAGAATAATACGTTCAATCATAAAAATTACGAAAAGACGGTTAAAATTTAGATTTATTCATTTTGGTTTTATGACTACCTCTGTGCAGTTTAACCAAAGCATGCAAGTGACAAACTAAACCCCAACTCTCTCCCGACACAATAAAAAAAGTTCAAGCTATATCATCAAAAACAAAGTTGCTTGAGCATTTTTTGTGAAGGCAGTATTTTGGTGAAATGGCAAAAAATTGGATTTTGTTGCAATAAATACACAAACAGTTTAAATATTTATATATAACATTTAATATAACTGGAAAGCCGTATTCTTCGCCTTTCTTTTACTTTTTACACAATCTCAAGGTAATAAATTAAACTCAAGCTATTAAAAAGTATATAATAGCCAAATTTCGCAAATTGTTGTGTTGAATTAAGAGATCATTTCTTGGAGTCACTGACGACAAACGGCTGTGAAAGTGACTCTTCAGGGGGTAATATTTGACACCGCATTGTACCTCAGGCCAAAAAAATCTAAATAACTTAAAATTTGGTACGTAGATGCAAACAGTAATTTCTCACAAACATTAAAATTTCATTTTTGAAAAATTTTTAACGGGTGAAGATAAGGGGTTTTTAAGTAAAGGATAAAATTTGACATATTGTGTGATCAAAAGAAAATTAATATTATTAGTATTAGAAAGGATTTCTAAATAGCTCGGAGGTGTTTAATTTTTTTTTGAGGCCTTTGTCTGCTAAGTGTCACAAAAGTAGTTTGTTCCAGATGAACAGTACATTAAAAAGGGTGAGGGGTTAAAGCACACTGGCCTTTAGGGCTCATTGAATGACGATAGTTATTTGTCGATGGCACTTAAATATAGACATTTAATTGGTTTTCAGGAGGTCAAATTTAATGAAACTGTAACTCAAAAAAATCTAAATAACCTAAAATTTGGCAGGTAGTTGCAAAAAATATTTTCTCACAATAAACTTTTCTTTTGAGAAATTTTGTAAAGGGAGAAAATTTCTCATGGAGTAAATTTTCAATTTATGGGTGATAACTTAAAACAAAAATTGAAATTTTTAATTATTGCACAACGGGCCTAAATTTAGACGTTGAAAGGTTTTTCAGGAGGTAAATTTTTTGACATATTAGGTCATAACTCATAATAACACTAAATTTTATAAATATATGCTAAAAATAATTTTAAGACAAAAAAAAACGAAAACATTTTACATCTGCATTTTATTATTTTAAAAAGCTTAAGTTTGCTGATAAGAGAGGGTCATTTCACGTTAAGTCCAATCAATGAGTTTGGCCACTCCATGAGTAACTTCGTCAATTTATCTTTTGTGGTATTTCGTTTTGAATCTTGGTTTGATTGTTAGTTTTCGCATGCTATTTGCTATTTTTGTCGTTAATTTCACAGCCTTCTGAATTAGAATTTCTTCTCAAGGAATGTTGCCAATGATATTTCCATGCACTCTGCTAATACCGGTTAACCATACCAGAACAAAAAGTTATCCCTAAAATTTAAAATCTCAATATCTTTTTGCCACGGTATATTTAAAAATTTTTTTGAATCTGCTAGCGAAGTCAAAATGTTGTATATATTTTTCAATAAAATTGTAAGTAAAACGAAAAAGATAGCAATGAAAATGAGATTCATGCTAGAAAAAACACTTTACTATTTATACAGGGCGAGTTTTATAATATGTAAAATAAATAAAGATTAAGATGGCACCTTATATATTGCTCATTTTTGAGGTTGGGCGTAATCGAGTCATCTGTCCTTCCTGCAATTGGTTAGGCGAGACTCAAATCGAAGGGAATTTTTCAAAATGTTCTCCTCCGAAAATTCGTTACCACAAGTGGTATGAATTGCGAAATCTCAGTCTAATTCCGACAAGACTGGCGTATGTGTCTGTGTATATGTATGTGTATGTATATATTTATATATATGTATTAAATATTTGTTGTGCATGTGCATTATGTATATTTCAAATAACCTCCTAGAATAGTAGTTTTGATGTGAATAGGTATCAAAGTTTATTTGCTTCCACTTATCTAATAAATAGTTTATTATTATTTAAAAAAATATTTGTGTTTGTTAACTCAGGCATTTATAATTATTAAAGAGATAAAACGCATGTCATGAGCTTTAAAATTTTATTGAGCGACGGTTCAGAAGTCATGCTGCTCCTATCATCAGCCTGATGTCGCCCAATAAAATTTTATAACTCATGACATGTGTTTTATCTCTTTAATAGTTTATTATTAATTTACATATTTTTCATTAATTTTTAGCATTTTTGGAACCAAAGAGTTTACATCACTTGCATGTATGGAAAACGATTCTTCTGAAGTAATGATCACTGCAGTTGTGTTTAAAAGAATCATAAATTTGTGTACAAGTCTCATGATTTAGCACGTAAAGTTCACCAGTAGAAGCACAGTTAAATTTTTATTTAGTCTCTCAATAGTGTATTTTTTTTAGTGACTAGATAGAAATTGTTGGTAGTCCAGTATGCGGTTTTCAAAAGACTGTACATTGTTCATAACACAAAAATTTCTTTGTTTTTAAAAAAAAGCATATATTTCCAAAATTTTTTTAGTGACCATAGTTAAAATTGTTTTGTAATAATACGTCATGATAGTTTCAACAATTATGAATGAAAAAGTTTTTATAATGTCATTGAAAATGAAATAAATTTATACTACAGACATGATAATGGAGATAATAAAGCTCAAATGACGTGGAGAAAACAGGTATATTTTATACTGCAACAAATAAAACCTTGTTTATGAAAGACCTTTGCAACCACTTTATGTTACTTAAAGAAAGAAAATTATTTATGAGAATAGCTTTCCATAAAATTAGGCATCCACAACCGAATGTTGCTGTTCCAACCCTTCAAATTATGTTCCTTGAGTTTAATCGCTGCTTCTAGTTGTTTATAATAGCAGAAGACCAAGATCAAATTTGTTTAAAATTCATGATGATACTAGATCTGTAAACTGCGGAAAGTTTGTTTCAATATTTTCACAATATTTTGATGTATATAACAAAGCGGCTATATTTATTTCCCATTTTTAGGAACCAGAGGTTTTGTCTCCACCAAAGGAAAACTATCTGAATATGTTTGATGATAGCGCTGAATCAGGTGTTTTTGATAACCTTCAAAGAGATTCCCAAATCCAGATTAAAGATAAAGTTGAAAAAACTTCTACGTGATCAATACGAGATTGATCAACGATCAATGAATCTCCCGCAATAGTATTTAAAATGAGCATATTGAAAAATATGAGTGCATCAGCCATCACTAGCAAAACATTTATTTTCAGAACCGTTTTTCGTAAATACTGAATGTTTTTGCTTCTTAATCACCCGTTAAATGGTTCTGGTTTTGTGTTGGATAATTCATTATTTATAACTGACATTGATGACGAAAACGAGGGAGAGAAAACGAAATCTGAAGTTTCAATAACTTCATCTGATTTTTCATTTGACTCTTCATTAAGTACAAATACTCTTAATGAAGATGAAGATGATGAGACAAAAAAATCTAAAGTTGTAACAGCCTCGTCAAAAAAAAATGTCGTAAACCATCATCCATGCTTGATCTGTAAGAATTCTCAATCAAAATGAAAACGCGAACTGCTAACAAAACACTAAGATGATCCACGAATATCTCCTCTCTTGTCAATAATGCAAAATAAAAAGACCTGTAAATTATGAAATTTCGCACACAAGCAATAAAAGAGCATAACATTAATAATTAGAAGTCTGGAAATCATAGTTTCATGAAAGAACGAACATCAAACGCTGCTATTGATATTCCTACCATGTGTTCTGGTTGGATGGGGTTTTATTCTTAAAAATATAAGGCGAGACATCAGTTGACATATTCTGCTGTCGGATCCAATGTGATGTTGCCTTTAATACACATTGAAAAGCACAAAGAACTTTGCAGTGTTTTTAATGATTTCAAGCAAATACTAAGTACACTTTGCTGAGATGATGTTGGGAACTGTGTCAAGACAGACAAAATAATCCTTTTGATTGGCGATAGGTCATTTAGTTCTATAAAGCGGAAGAAAGATAAGGTAGTTGAGGCAAAAAAATCAGTGAGTGCTCGAATGAGGTTATCTGCTCGCATATACCTTGCATTTCGAGATAAGTATAAAAATCAGTCTAAAAAACAATTGTTATTATTGGACAGGCTGTAAATGAACTGTGTGAACATCTGGAAGCTGAGGAGGTAAACTCTATATCTGATCAATAAAGCAGGCTTAAAATCGGTATATTCAATTTATTTAAATTAACAACGAAATTTATAATTGGTAATTTCCTCGTTACAAACCTCGAGAATGAAGCTGAAAATGTAACCAAGTTTTTACAGGTTTTAAAGTTATTTGAAGAAGACATTTTTGGAGATGCCTTTTATGATTTGAGTTAATGTAAAAATTTGATTTTAAAAAAGTCATCAAATCTTCCAAAAGATGATGATGTGCAAATGTTATTGGATGAATGCTCCAAGATAATTGAATATACGTGTACTCTTGATCATCCATCACAATATTTTGTTGGCTTGAGATCAGCTGTTGCAACCATGCTTATAATTTTTAACACTCGGAGGTTTAGTGAACCTGTTAGGCTCCAGTTATATCAATGGACCCAAGTTTTAAATGGGAAATGGATAGAGAAGGAAAACTCACCTAAAGTCTATGACAAAAATAATATGTTGATAACTTTCCAAACTGGTAAAGGCTCTGATCATTTGGTGCCCATTATATTTCCAGCAGAAATCATAAAACCAATTTCAATTCCAACTGATAAAAATGTAAGAAATGATGCTGGAGTTAATGAAAAGAATTCCCATACATTTGCTAGCACTAAAAATAGCTCAAGTCATGCCAACGGTTGGCATTTTATCAATAATACCTTGATGAGAAAGGATTCATAAATGCAAAAAGAAATCGACATCGAAATTCTTCTCTCCTGAATTACAGCTAAGTGATAATGAGATAAAATTAGCCAATTTGATTTTTCGGTCTATGTCTTGACTGACAGTGTTTTGAAAAAAAATGATGAGTTTGATTATTTTAAACTGTGAATTTTTCAATATATTAAAAAGCTTATTTCTGACTGTGAAATATTGCGTTTCATGTAATATTACTCTGTTCTTTTACTTTAATTATAACTTCCTTACATTAAAAACAATCCAGCTGATAAAAAAAAATATATTTATGTATGAAACTAGATTTTCCAGAACATAACTTTTATATTTGAATGATTAACTGCATTCGATTACAAAGTGGCCACGGTTTGAAAAACAAAATTGTAATTTTATAATAGTTGATATCTATAGGTCATAAAATATTGCATCGAGGACCGTGTAAAATTGTAAGAGGGCATGTAAATCGTGGACCTGAAATTTTGTATTATGTTATGCATAAATGCTTGAATGCCTTTTCATATTTGGACTCATATTTTGACGAGTAATGTTACCGTATTCGTACACTTTGATATTAACTTTTTCCAGGAATCAAGCTGAAAAATTTTGCAGTATGAACATAATCTCAACTGACCTTTTTCAAATTAAGAAACAATCAAAATTTTAAAAGTTTTTGAATATATTTTGTAATAAATCAATTTAAAGTAATATTAAAGCAATGAGAGTAATCATTTATCAAAGGTATAGTCAAAATAATTAAATTAAAATAGTTTGAAAAAAATATTTTGCATTGGTATTTTTATATTTTTGACATTTTGAGCCAACAAACTTTATGGATGGCACTTAAGTTGTATAATTATATAATGTCTTTTTAGTTGTAATATAATTTTCTAAATCCAAAGCTGAATGAAGAATCCTATTAATCCGATGATCCAATTGCTAGAATCTTTGTTATTGACTTCAATGTATAATTGTAATATATCTTTATAATTGCAGTATAATTTTCTAAACCCAGAGCTGAATGAAAAATCCTATGATCCAATTGCTGCTACCGATGACTTCACTCGAGGCAATAGAAATAAGAACGTCTCCAGTAAGTTTTAAATACGTGTAAATATTATTTCTTTTGTAATAACCACGCAATTTTTTTTAGAAATATAAAAAGATTTTTTATAAGAAAGCAAAGAGATCACAACCAATATGTGCAAACGTTTAGAAAATACCTGAGTTGTTTTTTATGCAGATGTAGAACCAAAAAAGCATTTCCACATAATTTAACGAACAATCCCACACCATGGGCTTCTCTAATAACAAAAACATAAAAGGTATACACTGTGTGGACTGATGAAAGTAAAAAGTAAAAACGAACTTGCAAGTGTTTTCGCGGGTTATATTAAGGTTGATCATGAATATCCAAGTATTTATATTAATTTAAATATCACTTTCACACTATCCAAATATAACTGATATCCAATACTCCTTTTTTTTTTTTATTAAAAGCAGATTTTTTGAGAGAACTCGCAGATCCACTAGTTTTTCACAAGTTATATATTAAAGAATTTTTTCCTTCCATTTTCAACAAAAAATACCACCTGGTGGTTTCGAAAGATTTTTTACAATTATAAAACTGTTTGGCACATGCCAACCAGCAAACATTTGGCTATTGACTATCACTCTTGTTTTTTAGCTTTTGACTTATTTGCAAAATTGCTGTTTTTATTTTATTAAACTATTATGTTTTTATTCCCGTCAAGCAACGGAAAGGTGTGCTTCAGCACGTAATCTGAACTATACGAAAGTCTCGAAAAGACTGGAATATTTAATCGCCGAAAGGATAGAGCGGAGTAGATCCTAAATATTAAAAGAAAGATGGATATTGATTGATATATTTGATTATCTTAGTATTTGTTGGCTCAGTAAGTTATTGTTTACAACTTGCTATGTTACGTTCACGGGAGATTTGCATCTTTTACCAGTCAATAAGGTACAGGGCTATTGGGACAAAGCACTATTTTACGTGAGTTATTAGAAAGGTAAATGATTTTTTAAATAACATTCAAAAATTACTAAAAAAAAAGTAGAGGAGCGGAGTTGATCTTTTTATTAAGAATGGATTTATCACAAAAAGAGACTTAATATTTCCCAAAAAGGTAAAATTGTAATTATGAGTTTTTTGAATGTGCACATTTATTCAATTTCAGACGATTTTGTTTTAGCACGGTTGGTAATCTTTAAAAATCTAGCCCGGTTAGTAATCTTTAAAAATGCAGCCCGGTTGATAATCTTTAAAAATGTAGCACGGTTTGTAATCTTTAAGAGTGTAGCACGGATGGTAACCTTTAAAAGCGTAGCAAGGTTAGCAATCAATAAAAATGTAGCACGGTTGGCAATCTATAAAAATGTAGCACAGTTGGCAATCTTTAAAAATGTAGCACGGATGGTAATCTTTAAAAGTATAGCAAGGTTAGCAATCTTTAAAAATTTAGCAAGATTGGTATTCTCAAATAGTTTATCAAGTGTTCTTTTAAAATTCTACTTGCTTTATCCCAATCCTTAAGAGGTTTCCAAAATAAATTTAAAATAGTTGTGTTATTAGGCATATTCATGCAAAATAGAGTGCATGGAAGACAATATGCTCCATCTTCAATGCAAGAATGACTTAACCAAGATTGTTGATTAAGCCATTTACTTAAAAACGACCTTTTCTTTTTAAGACCAGAAGGTTATCTGTACTAGCTACTTGAGTAATATCAAGGTTGCTAGCATCAATATTACTACCAAAATTTTAGGTTG
>JAUZNK010034161.1:0-18305 GCA_035046665.1 Euphysa ruthae
TCAGCATTGATATGCAATCATCTAAGGGAGCAAACCCCAACAGAAAACCCTAGTCCTACTAGTCAAGAGGTTAGGCTACAGGCTGACAACCTTCTCCTGTAAAAAATCAACGTTACAGAAACCTTGGACAGGGATGTGTGGAGGGAACAAGTTGAAGCCTTATGTGCAACCTGGCACGAAGTGGATAGAAAAAGAAAAAGAAGAAGAAAATCATTTCCTGACTTTTCCTGGTTTTTCCAGAAATTTTCTGACAAAGCTAAAAATGAACATATACTTCCAGACTGTATGAACCCTGAATCAGTGTGTGATTTATTCTTATCACAGGGATTATTCTTCAAATATTTGACTGATTTTCCAAGAGGGCGGTATTTATCATGGGTTACATTAATGAAAAGATCTTTTAGGTATGAGAATCATTATCTATTCGACAAACCAAATAGAAACTGACATTTACTATATAAATATGAATAAGAAAAACATATTTAAACTATCAAACTCACTATACAATTGATATTACTGATAACAATATTAACATTATGAACATTTCTTTTGTTCCTTCAAAAAACATTCCGATGACCCAAAAAATCAGACTAGATGTATTTAAAGCTTGGTTGTCATTATGCAAAAAAATCAAAGATAAAAAGAAGGCTTTTTATGATACAAATTTACAGCACTGCACCCAAGACATTCAATAGTGAGACTTCACTAGTGAAGAAATTTTGGTTATAAATATACTTCAAATATGTGCAACTTTATTTACAAAATAGCACAAGACTTCTGAATTTAATAAGCTTGTAGTGAAATTAGATTTTTTTTGAGTTTTAAAAAATACTAAGAGTTTATGAAGCTGGTTACTTAAAAATTATAAAGAAATTGGTATCTTTTTACCTGCATAGAGATGACATAGATTTATAATTTGAAAATTGTATCAACCTTATACTTCATTCGGAACTTTTAACAAATTTTTTGATCTTGGAGAGTTGTTGGATGATTTTCGCATTTCAGGTTTTAAGCAAAATTCAAAGTATTTTTTGATGAAATGATAAAGACTTTACGTATGGCTTTTATTGTTTTCTGGTAGTGGCTTATTTAGAAATCTTAATGGTTAATATTAGCTAATTTTAATAAATTACAGAATTATATTACAGATTATTTTAATTTATTAATTATTAAATTAATTTTTAGAAATTAATGATGAAATAATTGAATTACCCAAAGTGAAAGGTAAGAATTCATAGTTTATTTTACACATTTTTAATTTTTAACAGTTTTTTTTTAACCTAAAGTCAAACGAAAGAAGAAGAAAATTTTAGAAAAAAAATCTCTCTTTAGCAGCGCTCATCCTTAATTTGCCTGAACATGGTCATTTTAAAACAAAATTTTTTTTTTTATATTAATTTAATGTCTTATTTTCTAATTATATGGATCTAATTTTGGTGATTTGATTTTGATTTTTTGTAAAAAGTTTTGATTTTTAATCATTTGAATTTTTTTTGAAACTGGAAAAATTTAAATTAATTCTGAAAATTTGAATTTCTTTCGAGAAATGGACTCTAAACTTTTTGAAAACACAGTTGAGCAAACATGGATCAACTTGTTATACTATTTTATTTTTAACATTTGTCTTATGCATACCTGGAAATGTTTTTTATCATAAAGCAATTAATGTCATTTTCTGGGAACCTTTCATTCTTATGTTAATAGTGTGCATTATTTCTTTTAGAACATGGAAGCAATGAATTTTTACTTTCTCAAAAAGGTATGAAAAAAAATATTTTTATTGAATTATTTATTCAAATTCAACTTTTCACTTTGTTAACATATTTTGAATAAGTGGTTATTATCACTCTGGTCTGTTGCAATTATTAAAACCAGAATTACTTAGTGTCTACTACTTCACTTGGTTTCCTTCTAGATTATGTATACCCTTATGAATTTTTTCACATAAAGATATCTAAATCTTGCATTTAAAATCCCTTTATTGTATTTGTATCTTGATAGTATTAATAAAAAAAGTTACAATGATTAATTGACAATGATTAGGTGAAGTAAAACATTTTTGTATCAGTTATTATCCAAATTTAAAAGAATATTTTTTTCTTAGAAGTTTTGAATAGCCACCAGCCACTTTGTAGAAGTGAAGAAACAGTTGAATTTGTGTCTGATCCAAATAGTGGTGAGATTTATTATTTCCTGGTCAACATGTCTAACTTATTCTAATTTATAATAATATTCTTTGCTAACAGTTTTTCTCAGTGATTAGTTTTTAGTTTTTCTGAAGTTTTTAAAAGCATGGTAAGTTCTTCTTGAGTAATTATTTTACAAGTTCTCTAAATGTGTTGTTGGAAGATATTTTCCTTTGATGATTTTAGCTTTTTAGTTTATCGCGAGTATTTTTTATATTACACTTGGGTAAGATTCATTCTGAAATATTATTTTTTGATTTATAACGTTATAGTCAGCTTTTACAAAAAATTTGTATGATCTTTGAAAATAAATATTTCTTGGAGGCAATTATAAATTTTTTTTTGGAGTACGAAGGGGGTATGTAGTGTGCACAAACATGCTTCAAAATCAAATTTTTTCAAAATTTTAAAAAGTCACCTCTTTATATGTTTAAATTGATGATAACTTAGCCATGTTACCCTAGTCAGTGCTCTCATTAAAGAAATTAGTGCCTGCTTGATGACCGTGTGGGCAAGCTTTAATGTTTATCATTGGCCTGCGCAATTGTACTTTCATAAATAATTTAAATATGTTTGTTTTTGTGTTTGGCAAGGTAATTCCACAGTGCTACAGACTTTTTTTTTGGTGTTTTGTCGTATATTTAGATTTCAAGTGTATTGCTAAAATTTTCTTTTTTGGCGTGGTTAAAGGGGGATTGCATTATTACCAGAACCCCAAACTGACTTCCCATCAATCTTTTATGTTTGCTCGGATGTCACTATGGACCAGTACAAGGCGAAAATTCTCAGCTTTAATTTCAAAAAGTCAAATTAAAATTTTAATTTAGACTATAAAATGGCTGTGGTGTTAAATCATGTTTATGTTATGTGCATTTATAATGCTCCGCTTCCATATAAATTGACAAAACAAAATTCTTATTATTTACCTGATAATTTAAATTCAATGATACTAAGATATTAAACGCATCCGTTTATAAGTTGTATAAGTTTAACGAAATAACGTTTTTCCCGTGTCTTTTCTTTTTTACAACGTTAACAATGTTAACAATAAACTTTTTGTTTTATAGCTTAAAGTTAGATTTTGTGTTCTTGGAAGAATTGCATAAAAGTTTTATGTTTCGATAATTCCATTGTTTGAAAATAGTTTTTCTTTTTTTCCAAACAAACCAAACTTTTTCAGAGATCATTTTGTTGTTTAAAATGAGATTTTGATATCTAGAATTAATATTGGATTTCTATGAACACGTTTATAAAATACATCGACCATCAATTTCTTAACATAGCGTTCTTAATAGAATATACTTTCAGATTTTTATATTCTTTGTTTAACTATCATTTGTCGTAACCTTGGATACATATTAAATATGCGTATTTATAAAATTCTCAAACTGTGTAATCATACCTTTATCTATATTTTTAAGAAACACGTTTAGGGTGTTATAATATTTATTTAGTAGGCTTAAATGTGATTATTTTATGAAATTAACTACCCCTTCCTCATTATACTAGTGGTTATATGAGGTGATCTTTTGCAGCAGGTTATGTTATGTTGTTATTAAATTATGTTGTTATGCAAATATAAATAAAGGGGAGGGGCATATATAATGATCAGATATAATGACATTTATTCTATTGTTTTTACTGAAGAAAATAACTGTTTATACTGTAATCTTAAAATATAAGGTTTTTTTTCACACTTGACATGTAATCTTAAAAATTAAATTTGTGGATAACCGATAAAGTTTTTTCAAAAAAAATAAAAAATGTTGCTCATGATTTCTTATTTTTTTTCATTCAAGAACAGCTTGTCAGAATATTTAGGATATTTATGAGGCCGGATAGCCAAAAAAATTTAGCCTTATAGTTATCTGCTTTATTCTGTTGTGAGTCGTAGGAGCTCTGGTGTCAAATTAAGAGCCAGATAAAATAAAGTAAATTAGTGTAATTTTTCAACTTTTGTTCATATATATCTCTTCAGTTTTCCAATAATTTAAGAAATGATTCTTGAACAGATTTGTTATGTTACTAAGGTTGTTTGTCATATTCTTAAGATTTTGAGACTTGTTTGTTAGTTGAACCATATTTTTCAAACTATTCACTGGTCCGTATCCAGAGTTTATTTCGGCTAGGAACTAGGAGAAATGCACTTTCGGTGTATCATTTATTTCATTTTGTAAATAATAAAAAACCCCAAGTATGCAATTTTTCTTTAAAATAAAATTATGTTATTTGTTTTAGTGATCAGCTTTGAATTTCCATTTGTTAATTATAAAGATGTTTCCATGAAACAGTATAAAAGAAAATCAAATCCATTTTTTGAAAACAATTTATAAGTTTAAAAAAAATCATACATGCATAAAAAAAAATAAGAAACTTGGAACTTTGTGTCAAATAAAAATATTTTACTCTGTGTTGATTCTCATGCTTTGATCATACAATACAGAAAAAATGAACTTTAAGCCTGTTGCAATAAAATTAAAGGTAAAATAAAAATACTTTGCATGATATCATGCTGAAAGAGTGGACTGTGAGCTGTCATATCAATATTAAAGTATTTTGAAAATAAAAGAACGCTTTTCATCGAGTAAAAAACAGTTAGTTGTAAAATGCAATTTTAAGTAAAAGAAGGGTTTTTTTTTGAGGAAAAAGAATATATCACTTACCTTTGTTTTTACTCTCACTGCATATACAATTAAGCTCCAAATCTCAATTAAAAAAAAAAAGAAAATAATGTTTTGTCTTTTGCAAAAGAAGAAAAGAATTTATGATTCACAGTAGGTAAATTTATTGCACAGACTAACTATCTATATTATACTTTTCTTTTGCCTTTTTGAAACTATAATATACATAAATATGATGTATGATAAGAAAAAATGAATTTTGCTCTTCCAATACGTATTCGGTGCATTTTATCGCTGTTTGTGTTTTTATGAGTTCAAATTCAAAGATTTTACCATACATAAGTTTCTTTTGGGCAAAATGTTTTTCCTTTCTCCAGAATTAATCTTTCATAATTTTATGTAATACAGTAACTTTGATTTTATTACCTTTTATTGTTAGTTATATTCGTTTTAGTTTACCTTGAAAGCAATGAGTTTGGTGATGGCCTTCAAACAGTTGTTGTGGGTTAGTATTCTTTTTGTTACTGCTCTGAGTCATGTGTCTCTGGTGTCAGTGTATTTGATTATTTTATTGTAAATGTTTTTTAGTTTTTTTTTTCATGAGTTTTATGCAATGTAAAGTCATTAAAGTTACTAATGTTGGTTTTTTAATGTTCTTGTTTTTCACTACTTAAAATCTCAGAATACCACTATTAAATCTTCGAATTTCCATGAAATTTCAAACTGCTTGTTTTTGTTTTCCCCAATTTGAAAAACGGGTTTCGTTTGTGTAGCAACATTTTCCATAGATTAAATCAAAACTTTTTAAGTTAAAAATCTAAGAAGTTAATTTTTTGAAAAGAATCCTTATTTTAAAAACAAATTAAAATCAAAAAATAATATTAAAGCGGGAAATAATTAAAGCAAACCTTAAGAGATTTCAGCTTTATATTGATAAAAAAAACTTTGCATAAAGGGTGTAAACTGTACAGACTTCAAAGCAGTTGAATAATATGGTGTTAAAGGTTCTTGGTTAAAGCTTTTCATGTTTCATAAATGCTGTTTGGTTAGATACTTATGTTATTATTCGAAAAATAATGATTACGGTTTTCAAACATGGTATTTACAGATATGTTCATAACCCTGTTAGTTTTTGTAGGTGATTAAAGCCAGTACGGCATATCTTTAAAGTTGTTTTCATGATAGTCCTAACTATTTTTTTGTGTTTCTTTTAGATGAAAACCCTGGGATTATTAACAACATTACAGAGAAACCACCACCTTTGCCACCAATGTCACTGAGTAGAAAGGTTTCTGGGAAAATTTCAAATGAATCATGCCCACCTCAAGTGTTCCCAAGAAGGCCATCTGAACCAATACCATATACTAGTGCACTAATTGGTATGTCATTCTAATATTTATTGTTGAGCATGGCATGCCTTGTTTTTAACACCGGCTTTTTATTTTGCATCTTAAATTTTGTTTTTTTGGGTGGCCTTCATAAGTTTTTTTTTAGTTATAATTAAACATTGTTCATAATATGTCACTATATGCCTTATATTTTTACTTGCTTGACATTTTGCTCAAGTTTTCCTATGATTTTACTCATTCAGGTTTTTATGAACTTAAAATTTTATATGATCATTTTTAAGCTCAAAAACAATTATTTTTATTAAAATCTGCTTGTTACTTTTTCAATTTGTTGTTGACTCAGCGTATGAGTAGTACTTCAGTATGGTAACGTTTGATTTTTACCTCCTCTTTAGCTTCCTGCCTATTAGTAGCTTCAAGCCTTGCAGGAAGCGACATATTTAAAAAAGAAAAGAGAGGGATTTACTTATCTCCCTTAGAACTCAAAATAAGCAAATTTTTTTTATTTACAGATAGCAATGAAAATCAAGTTAGATATGTATCTGATGATGTTCAAAATAAAGATGCTGTTGTTGTTGGTGGTAAGTGGTTATCCCATCGCTGACTTTAAGAAAAAGATGGTATAGTAAAAATTACATTATATCACTAAACTGTATTATTCTCTATTGAAAATTTGCTTTGTCTTGCTATTTGTAATGATATAATTCTAAAATTGAATTTCTTATGAGGTGTAAAGTTTAAGATGAAAACTGATATTTTATTAGACTCTATTCTTTCCACTTCTTTTCTTTTTTCTTTTTTCTGTTTTACCTTTAAATAAAGAGATTTTTAATCGTTGGTTAAAGTTCGTCCTACAAGTTACAATTGGTATATAAAATTATATAAGACTTGAGTCTTGGAACTAACAGTATGTTTAGAAATATTTAAATCTACTCGAGACGCTCTCTTTAATTTAATCTCATGACCAAACAGCATAAAAAAATTATTAATTTGAAAAAATTAATATTATTAATTTGTTTTAGTAATTATAATTAATTAATTATTATAATTAATTAATTATAATTATTTATAATTAAATTATAATTATAATTATTTATAATTAAATTATAATTATAATTATTTATAATTATAATTATAATTTAATTTAATTTATAATTTAATTTATAATTATAATTTAATTATAATTAAATATAATTAATTATAATTAATTTAGTCTAATATTGCAATTATAATTTTTAAAATATTTTATTGGTAAAAATCACGTATTCGTTACTTTTTTTAAATCTGATGAGGTTTTAAAAAAATTTCTGATTCATATGATGAAATATAGAATATTTGATGGTGCCTTGATAAAAAAAGAGTGCTAATCACGAAACTCAGATTTTGTTTCAATTTTCTATTTGGCATGATATATATTTATGTCTAAAGAAAGGTCATATTCAAAGCAAAAATTTTCTTCAAATAAAAGGCTGTGCTATGCATTATTTAAAAATTAAGAAAAAAAAATTAAAAACACCACAAAATAGTCTCTACGTGCAAGGTTTAAATGTGTAAATTATTCAGGATAACTTATCAAATTTGTTAAATCTTGATAAGTAGATATTTAACTTGGAAAGGGAAGGCTTATGGTTTTAGATGTTTACTTTTCATGATACTTACTCTTTTTTTAATAACCTTTGTATTGAAAAAGTTTTTTGAATAAATTAATGCAGGCTGGCTAGACTTAATGAACTATTATTGTGTTTAGGTTATTTTTATTTATAGAACATGAGTATATTGAAATGGGACCTGGAGTTAATATGGTCACCCAGTCATCAGTTTCATCTGCACCTTATATGGAAATGGGGCCTGGTCTGGATTTAACCTTTGCTCCAATTGGGCATAACACAGAAGAAGTATTATGTTCCAATTTACATATACAGCCAGTGCCTGATTCTCCTGCACCTTATATGGAAATAGGGCCTGGTCTTGATTTAAACTCTGCTCCAACTGGGCATAACACAGAAGAAGTATTAGGTTCCAATTTATATATACAGCCAGTGCCTGATTCTCCTGCACCTTATATGGAAATAGGGCCCAGTACGAATTTAAATGATCTGCCATCTATTTCACAAATGAAAAAAAACGCTGACTTGAATTTAAACACCTTGCCAAATCATCCTTATGTTGAAATGGGTCCTGGTGTGGATATAAATATACCTCCGCGGCCTATTTTATCAGAACCCTATATGGAAATTGCACCATTTGTGGATACAAATGATCTGCCACCTTTACCACCAGAACGTCCCATCCTTATGAGAGAGAATGAAATCGATGATTCATGTGAGTAACTTTTTTTTTATGTGATATTTTTGAAGTTTTTTTTTTTTTTTTTTTTTTTTTTTTGTTGTGCTATTTTAATATCTCAGATATTTAGTGATGATATTTGACTGACAATTCTCAGAGTTGGTTTTTTAAGTCTTGCTTTGTTTTATAGTTACTTAAGTTAGCCCTACAGTTTGCATTGAAATATGTAGAGCTAGAAGATATAATTTTACTTTACCCTTATGCAATTTCTCACTATAATGTTTACGTCAAGCAGATTTTTGAACAATATAAAACAAGAAGAGGAGAAAATATTTGTAATTATTTTTCATTTTTATTTATTTTCAAAATTTCCTAGGTTTGCTGTTATATGACAACAAAATATGTTTATTTAGCAACTAATTCAATGTGATCCAGAAGTTTTTTTTTGCTTTTTTGTTTTGATTTCTCCTGAAATCACTTTATTTTTCTTAAGAATTCTGTGTGACATTCTTGGTTATTTTTAGATCTGGAGAGCGAGGAAATAAGCAATGGTATGTAATATTCTGCTATGTTCTGAAACATTTTTTTTTAACTATATTTACTTTGTCTGAATATTTGTTTTTTCCTTGATTGCAATTTTTAACCTAATTTTTTCATTCATTATTTTATTTATTCATTGTATTTTTTTGTTTTTAGCAAATCTGGAGAATGAGGAAAATAGACAAAATGGTAACATTTTATATTTTACTTATAAATATATATATATATTTTTTTTTAAATCTTAGAGTATTAGTATTGGCCTGAATAAAATCATTTTTTGAAACAATAGTAGCATGTTTTCCTACTGTTGAAAATCAGGTTATTCAGGTTAATCAGATTACCTGGCCACACATACCACCATTTTTGCCAAATAACATGTTAACAAATTAGCATTTTTTTTTTTTTTTTTTTCTGAATATTTTAATTATTATTTTTTTTTGTACCTGACCGAAAAAATTTTGCAAATAATTTTAAATATTTTGAAAAAAATGAGACAACATACAAAAGCCATCTTTTGGCCCATTTTTCATTTATCATAGAATTATATATTTGCAACTGGATTTGTTTTCATGAAGTTAGTGTTAAAAGAAAGACAGATTAATGAATGTTCCCTTGAAAAGAATGCGGAGAATGGTGAACATTATCTTGTCTCAATAGAGTTAACTGGTCCGTGATGGTGGTGTGGTATTAAATTGAAAATAAAGCTTCTTATGGGATAGTAAAGAAAATGTTCTGATAATCATGGATACTATTATACTGCATATAAATTTATTAAAAAGATAGATACTAATGTCCACCACATTTTTGGAGATTCTAACCTCCAAGAAGTTGGATTGCCAAAATCAAACTCTTGTGTGAGAGCCTACCAGCATTAACATAAACATGAATTTACTACCACAAAACACAACAATTAAACCCAAAAGAAAATAAACTTTCTATCAAATCTTGATGTATTAGAGTTTTTGAAAAAACTCAACTTCAGGACAATGACTGAACTTTTAGCTCAAAATAGATCTAGCCAATTATGTGCTCAATCAAATAGGCAAGTCGTCACAAGATCTCAAAAATACTTGGAATATGAAGAGATCTGCAATGTATTTGCCCAAAAGCATGACTGTTTTTATAAAAAATTCTTAGAAAGAATGTATATAGGTTTATGACAGAGTATGGCTGTCAAGCAT
The DNA here is from genome assembly GCA_035046665.1 of Euphysa ruthae. Lineage (NCBI taxonomy): Eukaryota > Metazoa > Cnidaria > Hydrozoa > Anthoathecata > Corymorphidae > Euphysa > Euphysa ruthae. The sequence continues at coordinate 10,164 of JAUZNK010034161.1, forward strand.
CAACAAAGTTTTGATAAATGGTAAAATCCACCCTGTTTTATTTGCTTCTACCATGATAGAACTTCTCATTAAGGGTAGAGATAAAAATAGAAAAATTATGGTAGTAGGACAAGCAAATTGTACATATATTTTTCAGCCTCTTCAGACTGTGTTTGACACCTTCAAATGATAAGTATGCATGGATAGGTGCTAAAGGGGCTGAAGCAATTTTTCCTAATGATTTTAGGGGGAAAAATGAAGTGATTGTATGGAAATAGCTTTTATTGATTCTTGAAGGGCAAACTCGTCATCTGTCTTTGCCTAAAAATCACTATGCATTTAATGCATATACTATAATCAATGCAAGATTTTTCGGTAACTATAATTGGAACATCACTTGAAATATTTGTCTAATAGACAAATATTTCAAGTGATGCTCCAATTATAGTAACCGAAAAATCTTGCATTGATTATAGTGGTAAATTTAACTCCACTGACGCTATCGAATATAATATGATCATTGCAAGATGGCTTTTCCTGTTTCTAAGCAGAAAAAAATGGTTTAATGTCCTAATTTATTTGCCAAATTGGTATTGATTGGTGAATTATAGACTGTGCAGATTTTAAAGTTTGTTTTGTTCTATTCTTACCTTTAATATGTTTTCACTCACACCTTACAAAGCACGTTACACTAATGACTAGCAGAAAATATGTCAAATAACAGCACGTAATACACTTTAAAATTATCAAATAATAATTATCATGTACAGTTTTACATATACAGTACCCTCCACATAATGTTGAGAAAAGCTTTTTCTACTGTATCTAAAATTTGATTTTTTTTATGCAAATAATACTTGCAAATTACTACCTACACCTTTCTTACAGATGGTACAAGGGAATTTACTTCTTCAACTTTTCCTTCATTACTATCGTTAATCATGAATTTCTTCTGACTCACAAACTTCTTGACGACAATGCAGACTTCCGTGTTTCTAATTTGGTTGTATATGCTACAAGTGTACCACAAACTAATGCTAAATCATATGTTTTCTGGGCAGCCTATTCTAATCTCCCTCAACAAAACTTCAAAAACTACGATAAATAGTATGGGACTTAACACTGAACTCTGCTTTTCAGTGGCTCTTTTCATCAGTTATAAGACCTTACATGTTAATTTCAAGCGTTTATAGTTTCTTGATTCTAAGGAATTTATTGTGACAATTTACAATTATGCTAAGCATGCAAGTTATTACACCCTGTAGTTGTCTCTATCCTTGACTCTCTTGCTGCTCAAATCATCTCTGAGACAATACTTGAAAGCCTGTTCTTCATCTTAAGTGCATTTTTAACCTTACCCTTCTCAAATAAAATAGCTAGTTTACTAATTGGATCATTTGTCAAAAATTATTCTTATACCTTTCTTACTGTGTTTAACAGATTTGTAGAATAACTTTTCCTGGTTGCTTTCTTACCTTCATCACTGACCATTGAAATGTTATTAACAATTTTAATACCTTGCTCACTGACAAACAATTTCCCTATTGTTCTTTCTCATTACTTAAGCTATTCTAAAAACCTCATGCTTCTGGTTATCTCTTTTAAACATCTATTATTTTCTTTTCTGCCTCAAATTGAGCCTCATACACCAACATTTTTGAGGAAAACAAGTTATTTTTCAAGCTATACGTTAAACATAAGTTTGGAAAAGGCTTGGGAGCTTTAGATCATCAAAAACCGAATCTAGCACACAAATTTCATTTAAAAAAAAAGTGATTTTCAATAGCTATAAATTCCCTAACATCTTATAAATTTATTTTCTCTATTTTTACCAAACCTTTAGTTTGATTCAATTTTATCCCCAGAACTGGTAAAGATTTTTTTTTTTAATATAATAACACTTTCAAACTCTTTTGATATGTGTTGAATAAGTTTTAAATCAGTTTTTTTTTTTGAGGAAGGTAAGGAAGATATTATTTTATTATCCTTTCTAACCGTTTTGGTTTGGCTTTCCAACAAGTAAAAAATTCACTTTCACATATCTTACTATCTTGGTTTTGTTGTTCATAGATAATGGTTATGTGCATATGGGAGGTGCAAATCAACACAAAGCATTAATAGGGATGCAGCCCGATATCCCTTATGAAGATATGACTGGTGGTCAAAATTCACAAACACTGTCTACTCGTTCAAATAATTCACTTTCACCAAGGCTAGCTCAACGATCAAATGTATCTGGTAAAGTTTTGCTTTTACTGAATAGATTGTTGTTTTTGTACACCTCAGATTATTTATGAATCAGTTTTGGTTTTATGAGCTAACTTTTCTGCATTGTTAGAAGTTGGTTGAGATTATTGTAAAAAATTTGTTTTTTAGCCAGGAAAAAACCAAAATATTTTTTACCAAAAAAGATTAAACTGTATATTTCCATGTTTTCCCTAAATTTTCTTTGTATAGTTTTTTTTCTTGTCTTTGGCAAGAGAAAATATGTTGTTCAAAAAATTACCTAGAAAATTCAAAATTTACTGAAATGCCTTTCATTATTATTCTGTTGATAATGTAAACATTGCCATTTTTTTAAGACATAATTACTGGCCATCTAAAATTCCCATACCCAATGAATAAATTGTTCTAATTATATTATCTATGTAATATTATTTTTTTCAGGTAACCGGCAAAATCCCCTGCAGAAGAAGTTTAGCTCTATGTCTGTGTCAAAAGATATACAGAATCAGCATTTCCTAAACCCAATGAAAAACAAATCAGTTCATAAATATGTGAATCTTCCTACTCTTGGAACACCGTCTCCTTCATCGCCTTTGACTTCATCTGGACTTCCTTCATCACCAACTTATTCCCAACCCACCATTCATTCATCTCCTGCTATTACTACAGATATGACTCCTTCATCGACTTCACCTCCGGTTGCTCCACCACCACGTACGACAAGTCCAAAACGACTTCCAGAAAAACATGCTGTTTTGGCAGAAAAAACTATTGAAGGTATATTTATTTTAATTTTATATAACAAGTGTTGTTGCAAGGCTTCATATAAAGATATATAAACGAATAAAAATTGTTTCACAGTTCGGTTTATTTTTAGTTAAACAGCATGTTAAAATTTTTCCTTAAATGAATATCAACAATTTAAATATTTGGTAATATTGGTAAGTTCAAGATTTTCTCGAAAATTTATGTTCTCGTTGAAATCTTGGTAAAGGAGGCATAAATCATCATTTTCATGTTTTTAAAAAAAAAAAAAATCTGTTTTACCTGTTTTTAGACCAAAAAACTTTTTAATATATCTATATATATAAATTTATAAAATAGTTTATATATATAGATATATAAAAAAGTTTTTTGGTCTAAAAACAGGTAAAACAGATTTTTTTTTTAAAAAATCAAAATCAAAAGAGCAAATTTTGCTCTTTTGATTTTAATCATGGAGTTAGATGTCAAGGATAATAAAGAAATGGCCAAATTGTCTCAGAAATTTTTTATGCTTTACTAAAATCTGAGTCAACGAGGCAAAATTCTCATACACTTGATTTTGGGGTAAATAAGGTAAAAATAAACAGAAAATCTGAATTTTTTGGTTTTTTTCTGAACCTGCTCATTAACTTTTTTTGATTTATTGCATTTATTTAGATGTAAAAGTAAGAAATAAATAATTTGTTTCAGATTACTAAAAAATTCACATTCTTGCTAAAATCTAAGGAAATGAGGTAAAAATTGTTTGAACGTTTTTCTTGAAATCCGCTCATTAGTTTCTCTACTTTGTGCATGAAGCTCCTCAGTTTTTGCTTTTGTTTTGTGTTTAGACACAAGTCAAGTTACTTCTATGTTAAATTCCTCTGCTCCACCTGCTTTACCACCAAGGTCATCAAAACCTAGACGAGCACAGACTATAGATGGGACTTATTCCAACATTTCTTAAAAGCACGGGTTTGTCACATAACCTTCGACTATTAGCCTCCGTTTACATATTTTTAACAAATGCATTTTACTTTTTTTATCTTATAAATATAAACACAATGTAGATCTGGGTAGTTATCACCTAAATTGCTGCCATTAAAGTCACCCATCATCCTAATTAGATCTAACAGGCAACAACTTATCAAAGGAAAAAATTTCAGCTAGAAATTCAGAAATTCCGATGTTATTAACCTTTAGTAATTAACTTTAATTTCTTATATAAGTAAAGTTTTGAAAACAATATTTCCATGAGATATCAAATTCCCTTATGATTTTTTTTTAGAAATGATATTTTAAAATATTAATGATATTGGCACAATATTTCCATAAATTGATAAATTCAATCAAGAAGATAATTATTTTATTGATTTATAAGATTTGATGGTTTTATGTTATATATTTCATCAGTTAAGCGATTATTTAATTTTACAAGAACATAATGTATTATTTATTTTATTCTGATTTTAGATTTGGCAACCTGTATATTTATATTTATATATTTAGTTATTTTGCATATTTTGGTTTATTTGGTTTATGTTTTGGTGCTTTTTATAAATGTAATAAAAAAACTGGGCTTTTTTCATAAAAATACCTATGTTTGCAGGAATCTGGTTACAAGATGTTCACAATCTCACACTCTTCAAAGTTAAAATAAGATTTCATAGATCCAAGCCTTAGAACAGGTCAATGCTGGTTAAAAGATAACGTTCTTTGTTTCTCTATAGAAAGTGATTTTTGATTTCAACTGTTAATGTTAATTAATTTTTCAGATCATTTCAGCTTGGCGGAAAACTTCTTAGGTTGTTTTAACTAATTTTTTTGCATTTTAAAATTTTGGGATCTAGAAACTTGGTTATGATTTTTTCTGAGAATACTACCATCTTAAATACAGTTTTCATAACTGAAAATATTTGTTTGTGACTATTACCCAATCAGATGTAGAACAAGGTCAAAATTTATTTATTCTTTATTTTATTTTTTTAATTTTATATTTATTTTAATTGAGTTGTAAAGTTTTAAATTTCTTTTAGTTGAAATTTGTATTTTTTAAATTTATTTTTTTAGTTACGTTTAATTTTTTATTGCTAGTGTCATATTTTGTAAAAACGGATAATCGTTGTAACGTTTGTACCTCACCATATATATTTAATGCAGTAGCTAAAATGTAAATATATTTTATAGAAAAATTGGTTTATTTATTGGAACTCAATATCTTTATTTGGTTCATAGAATTTTTTTTTAGTTTAGATACGGTTAAATATTAATATTAATATTATAATTATTATATATTATAATTAATATTATTAATATATATTATTATGTATATATTATTAATATGGTTATAACATTAAATTTTAAATAAGAGTCTTATTAATAGTTAGTAATATTATATAATATGTATTATATAATAAGATATAATATTATTATATAATATTATAATAGGTTAATAAAAAAAAAATGATAAAAATCACTTTTCATGTCTTAAATTTTTTGGCTTAGAAAATTGTGTTTTTTAATTCTTGTGGTGCCAAATATTTCTTCTATTGCTTACTCTCAGGACCAAAATTTTTTTTTTATATTTGATTACAAATAAGATCCTTTAAAAGAAAGTTTCCACCATTATTGCTCTCCCCAAGCCTCTAAAGCAGAACTTGTTGAAAGTTTTCGAAAAAGGCGAAGAAAAAAAAAAAATGTGGAATTAACCAAATATTACTGTGAAGCTTTAAGAGCACTATATAGAATTATTAGATGAATATAACCAGAACAAATGGCAAGTATTAAAGCAGTAAAATAAGGAAAATATCAGGTATTGTTGCAGTATAATTGTTGAAAAGATTAAAAAAAATTTTCTGATCACCTCCATCTTGAGCTTCTATCAGAAACCCACTTTCAACATAATTAAATTCAGAAATTCAATTACTCATCTACATTTAACTGATTTAACTGAAGCACCTTAAATTATTTTTTTTTGTTCTTTGTGTTGAGCTTTCTCCATGTTTTTCATCAACAAAAGACTGGAGACACTCTACTGTTCCCAACTCAAGGAATGACACTTTAGTATTATCATAAAACTATCAAATATATACATGAATCACTGGATGTACTTCAGTAAAGGAATCATCATTATTTAAGCCAGTGTTTGAGTAAGAACACTGACTACTTGACAAACAAGTCAAACAAGGTAAAGGCATCATTTTAAAAGAAAAGAAAACATTGATGTAATTTTCCTGTGATTTAAACGGTTGGACTGTCAATTTTGATAAAATAAATGATTGGACAATATAAACCCATCATCTGATAGCACAACAAAACCATTGCGTCAATAAAAGGTAAACACAACACATGTAAATACTATGTTCATCTTGTATATACAATATAAACCCATCATCTGATAGCAGCAAGATAAACTTAAAAGGTTGCTTTGCCGACACTTGAATGTTTCTATGCAGATTAATGAGATGTTGCTCAAGCATATCTTGAAGAAAAATTTATCTAGCTTTTAAAAGAGGGGTCATTTCAAACAAAGTATCATTTTGATAGAAATTTATAGGGTCAGAGTTACAAGAAATTTTAATAAAAACTCATATTTTCAGTGTCGGTCCACTTGTTTTGATCACCCATGTCCGCTAATATTCTTTTCTTTTTTTTTTTTAATTAAGGAAGTTCTATTTCCAGCCCTTTCATTAGGGAACAATACTCATACAGTTCTACAACATTTAAGATTTTAAATAGGGTATTTTGTAATCAATTCACCACCTTGACTTCCAGTTTCACATTCACTTTGATTGCTTGGTGAGTCATGATCAATGTTTTGGATAAGTGTTAAATATGTCATCATCCAATTTTATCTAAGGCTAATCAAATTTCTTCATGGTCATTTAGAAGTCTAGTTCGGAGCAACATTTTTGTTTCTTTTCTTTTCAAGGCTTATAAAGTATGACGTTGATAAACCGACATCATATAAGATTTTTTTTTCTAAATCAGATCCCAGGAGAAAATCAAATTAATATTAATCTTCCATTGATGTTGTTGCACCTCTGTTGATATAATATTTATAGAAAGGCAGCCTTATTGGTTAAAATTGATAAACAAATAATGAGATTTTTAAAGGTGCAAATATGTATAAACCCGACAAATAAAAAAAGGGTTAAAATATTCTATTAAGGGGATTTAAAATGTAAATCATGCTTGGCAATAAGCTTCTTTTCATGTTTTCAATATGTACTATTACTGTGTTTAGTTGTTAAACTACTTATATGCTTATCATTTTGAATGAAAATTTTCCAAGAAGTACAGGCTTGGAAATTTTTATTTCTATTATTTGAAATCTACTCTTACACTTGTTGTTATGTAGATGGATTTTTGTATTCCTGTGTGTCAGAGTTTGATTACCCTGTTGAATATTTATTACTAACAGATCGACTTTCAAGCTCAAGTTACAGGGTTTGAGTCACCGCAGGGAATCAGAGTGCTCTATTTGTTTTACATACTTATAGTTTCATATTTTTGGTTTTTATCATTTAAGTTTTATATATGATGTCAATACCTTTCATTTAAAATTACAAATCTAATTTAATGATGCTTAAAACATTTAAATTCTAAAATGTCTTTATTTAAAAAATTATTTAAATTTTTTCTGTAAATGCTCAATCAGGGCCTGTTGCTAGGCAACCAGATAACCAGGTATTTTTTTAGATAAAAGATTATTTTGTTTACCCAGTAACATCTCTTCTGCATAACCAACAATAATTTTATCTTATGTTTAAAGATAGGGTGAAATCTTCTTTAAATTTGTTCTTTCTGATGTACTATTACAAATTTATTGTAAACTTAAAATTTTAATCTGTCTCTTTTATATTTTAGTATAAGAAGAAATGGTTACAAATTCTGATGATAATTTTAAGAGTTGGTTCCAGGAAAATGTATCAAATCTTCTTGGATTTCCTGCTGGTTCAGATCTTATTAAGTAAGTTGTATTTCAATAGTCTGTTTTAAAAGGAGTTGGAAAAAATTTTCAAGCTTATTGGAAAGTTTACAGATAGAGTTGAAATGTCTTTAACCCTTTGGCGCCCAAGGGGGGTCAAATCGACCCCCCCTAATCTTTACGGCTATTGCGGGCTCAATATATGGTATTTTCGGCTTAAATTTTGAATAAGCAGTCTTAAAGTATCAAATTTTCGTTTGAAA
>JAUZNK010034172.1:0-18302 GCA_035046665.1 Euphysa ruthae
AACTGATACTCCTGAAAAAACACTCTTGCCTTATAACTTTTTGTTATTGCCTATAACCATCATCCTATCATTAACCTTATTAACATCAAATACTTTATCAATCCACTTCTTCAGCTAAAGGTATACCAGCTCCTCCTGTGCCAGCACTGTTGTCTCTCCCAAATAATTTATATGTGCTACACCTGCCTGTTATATTCATAGTGATACTATCTCTCCACTAGTTTCCTGAACACAACACAAATCCACACTCCTCTTATGTAGATTTTCTACTACCTCACCAGTCTGACTATTCATACTATTAACATTCACTGTCCCCACACAAATTTAATAATTTCGCTAACGTCTCTCTGGTTTTGATGCAATACCTTGCTAATGATCGGATGTTTATTTTGAAAAACCTTGAAAAGGTGTGACACCAGTATAAATAAATAAATAGATATAACTAAACTAAAAGTAAACGAAACTCCTCCCTAATAAATATTAATATAAAATTTTATCTCCCCAATCTTAAATTATTATATGTCCAATATCAGAAATTCATCATCACCACCATTAATTATTTAATCAAATTAGGTTTAAGACAGCGATAGAGATGACAAGAATACTTTGTACTTATCATGTGGAATGATATTTTTATATAATAAACGTTTTGATTTATCAAATTAGGTTTCAGAATTAATATGTTGATTTTGGGAAATATAAATCATTCATATAATCTGCTTATGTAGAGTATGAATAATTGATTATGAATGCATATTGAGTTACCTTTTTGAGATGGGCTTGAAATATCACAGGATCATTTGCATTTAATGATATTTCAATTCTTGGATAGGATTCTATGACAACAACACTAGCATGCAAACCAGTTGATGAAACACCACCAAACAATGAGATAAATGCCTTAACATATTTAATTTGTTTTTCAAATTCTTGAGCAACACTTTCGGAACCATCCAAAACAAATACAATATCGATTGGGTAGTGACACTTCTTCAATTGTGTTGAAGTCGTTAAAACTAAATAGAAATAAGATCAATAATTATTGACAGCACTTAAAGCTATGGTGTTTATTATTGTAAAAATTTAAATTTTTTTATGCAGAATCTAATAGATGTGAGATAAATCTATAACATCGATCAAGAAATTTAATAAATGCAAAATAACAATTTCCAAGCAAGTGATTTTCACTGAATGATTAAAATCTATAAAATGTTTACAACCCTTCAAATCTTAAAAATAAGAATTGATAAAAAAAAACTGTTTTAAATAAGTTTGTATATTTTTTTACGTTAGTTATATATCTGAAATGAAACTTATTCAGTTACGGAGAAATACATGTTATTAGAGTAGTATCTAATAGTAGAGCAGCAGCATTATTACATATAAAGTGAGACTCAGTCAGAAATAAAAAATACTAAAAATATTTAAATTGAATGTGACTGGCCATAAGTGGCGTAATTAAGCCACTCGTTTTTCTAAAAAAACCTTAAAAAATAATGAAATCATTAGCGAAAAAAAAATTACCACATTAAATATTCGTCCATTATTAGGGCATAGCCCATTATTTAGCATAAAGAGAAACTTTGCCTTCTAAAGTCACAAATTTTTTATATACAATCTCCACGTGCGTTCAGTTTTGGTTTTGTTTGTGGTTCATTGTGTTGAGTTGGCAATAGTCACACAATACTTAGTCTGGCTACTGCCATATTACACGGGATTATTATCCGGGCTATTCCCTATTGTTTTCAAAAACCAAATAATATGTCAGAATCAAAATCAGCAAAATGACTCAAAAATAAAAGATATAACTAATATCATTAGATTGTAATTTATTAATACTATATATAATTAATTAATTAACACTATATATAATTATAAATCGTAAAAAATATGGTTTTTGCAGCAGAAGCTCAAAAAGAGAATTCTATTGACTTATCGATTTAGTTTTTATTCTGCCATATTAATTATAAACATTTAAAAAAGAAGCAACAAGGGGAAAAACTAAAAAAAAAAAAAAAACAGATATATTACGAAGAGATGGCAAGGATAGGAACAAAAATTCCAAGAGATTGTATTATATAAGTTATCTTCCGCAATTTTAAAATGCCATTTCGCTAATTAAGAATAGCCGTCACAATAACCATCTTTATTAATTTCTCAAGGTGGATCCTAAGGAAACAAAGACACGATTTTTCTAAAAAAACCAAAATTGATTTTTTTTTTTTTTTTTTTTTTTGTTTGTTTTTCCTTAGGAACCACCTTATCATAAGAAATCAAGCATTCGAGGAGAAAACTTCATAACGGTGAAAGGTGATGAGTATGGAAAAGGGTTCGATGATAAAAGTAATTTGAATCGTCATATGTATGCTCAAAATTCTAAAGAGAGTGCTGAAGAGTGGTCTTTGTGAAGTGAAAATAACAAAGAAGAAAATGCTTCAGATGTTTGGCGTATTTTCAAAGAAGAAGCTCATAATGGAAACTTCTTCTTAGACTCATATGAAAAAAAAAAAAAAAAATTGTTTCTTAGAAGCTAAAAAAATATAAAAATCTCAAAAAGATAAATTTTTCAGAACACCAGTATTAAAAAAAGATGATTCAACTTCAGTTAAAAATCACAGACCTGTAAACGTACTTCCTGTAGTACGAAAAGTTTTTGACAGGTTAATTCAAAAGCAACTAGGACTTTATATAGAAAATTCACTCTCACATTATTTATGTAGATATAGAAAATGGTATAATACTCAAGAGCCTTTGAATTGGTTGAAAAAGGATTAAAACATGGAAAAAATCTTTAGGTAAAAGTGGGTATGCTGGATGTGTTCTTATGGACCTTTGAAAAGCATGTGATACACTTAATCACGATTATCACGTTAGCTAAGCTACATGCTTATGGCTTAAATAAACCCTTTTTGAGTTTATTTAGAAGTTATTTGAAAAATAGATGGTAACGCACTAAAACAAATATTGATTTAATTTCTTCAATTGAATTAATATCTGGCTTACTATCTAACATTTATTTAAGTTGTTTGTTTTTTGTTATTACGCAATCTGATGTTTGTAGTTTTGCTGACGACACAACTTTGCATGCGATTAGCTTTTGAGTTCTGCTTTACAACATCTAGAGCATAATAGTTTGTTAGCCACAGGGTGTTTTAATGAAAACTACATGATGTTGAAAAATGATAAATGCCGCTTTCTATTATCTGGATATAAATTGCAACATCACTTTATCTCATTAGGTGATTCAAAGATTTGGGAAAGTCAAGGTACAAATATAGATAGAAATCTTCGTCTTCACACACATATTTTAAATATCTGTATGAAAGTAAAAAATTAGTATGAAAAATTAGTGCATTAGGAAGAATAAGCCAATTCATCCCTTTTAAAAAAAAATTACTTCTTTTAAAAGCTTTGTTGAATCACAGTTCAGCCATTGCCCACTCGTTTGGATGTTTCGTGATAGGAAGTTTACCAATATGATAAACAGGTTACACGAAAGAGCTTTGAGTATTGATTATAATGACAATAATTTGTTATCATCTTTTGAAGAACTCGATAACTCAGTAACAGTACATCAAAAACTTACAGTTGAGCTTTTTAAAAGCAAGAATAATCTTTCTCCAAAAATAGTTGACGATATTTTTAAAAGGAAGTTATTGAAAAGAACGACACATAATTAGAACATTTTCAGTAAACTTAGAATAAATAGTGAATATTCAGGTGAAAATTCCCTTGGATGTTCAGGACCTACAATATGGAATATATTACCGAACTCATACAAAGGTAGTAAAACATTAGGAGAATTTAAAATCAAAATAAAAAATGGCATACCGAATTGTCTATGTAAACTATGTATAGTTTACGTACAAGTCTTAGGATATATTTGAAGATATATGTTTTTTATTTAATAATTTGTTTATTTTATGGGTGTAAATAGCCAACTTCTTATAATGTTAGTTTACTTAGAATTGTAAACCCATGTAAAATAAAGTGGTAATAATAATAATTAACCACGTGATAACAGTACATGCGAAACAAACATATTGCGATTATGTTAATATTAGAAAGCTGCTTTGAAAGCAGTAAAAAGAAGTCTTATTTTCTACTATGTCTTAAAATATATTTTTTTTAATAACAAACAACAACATGCCTTGAAAGAACTGTGCATTCCCAGGATGTGGAGTGTTTCGTAGTCCGAAATATCAGGGAATTGGCATATTTTACTCCAACTGGAGGAAACAAATTTTTAGTGTTTTGTACCGGTATAGTTTTGCAGATAAAGATTTAAAAACTTTGGTTGCTGCTGGAAAATTTCATGTAGCTTTGGGAAACTACACTATTCGCCAAATGATATTAACAAATATTTTAAAATGTTTGTTTTTAGCCAGTTTGGTCGAAATTATTTTAGCTGAATGGTTACCTTTTTTGTTTTTAATTTAAAAGAGTACCAGAACGACCAGAACGACCAGATGTATTTTTAGTTATACCAGAAAACTTCTATATGACTGTAAGGAGAGTCATGTAACATGTATTTTGCATAATTTAGTATGGTCTGGTATGGAGAAAAGGTACACAATTATTTTTAGAAAAATGAAATGTTTATATTAAAAACTTACACATAAAAAAACGAAAAAACATCAAGCAAAAATATTAGGGTGTAATGCGAAGGTTATGAAAAAATAAAAACAGAGTGGAAATCTGATGAGGATTACTGATTTTTTTAAAAAAGACATGATTCCTGATTTATCTTTTGTTTTCATTTTTTTATTTAGAGACTGGGTGGAAGACTCCTAAGCTACATGCTGTACCAACAATAAACTTTCCAAAAAGAAGCTTATTAAAAGAAATTTTTGCTGGAATATGTTTTTTGTGTCAAATAATATAAAAAAATCGAGGGTGCCACATGCTAGCGCGGAATGACGTCATCAACTTTACAGTCAGAATAAAAAATATAGCAAAATTTCAAAAAAATAAATTTTCCACCTGATAGAGGATTTCCGTTGGATCAATAAACAACGTCTTGAAAATGGTTTTTATGTTATAAAGCTTTTAGAAACGTCCAGATCTTACACCAGTATTTTACTGACCAGATCTTAAAAGCTTAATTACTCTGCAATATTATGAGATATTGTTTTAAAATTTTGTACATTAGTAGATATATTTGGTCTCATTAATAGTAAATTTTAATTTTCAAAATTGATATATAGCAGAAAAGGGCGTGTATTTTGCAGACTGGGAATTGAAATATTTTTGACTTCATTATTTTCACTTGGGCTTTGAAAGTTTTCAAATTTATTTTTTTAAGAGCAGATCTTAGTGATGTATGACATTGAAGTCGTTTTTATTGATAAATTCCATGTAAATTATATCTCCAATTTTCTGATAGTTTAAAACCTTGTCAGCAACATGGTCCGGTAACACTGCTTTTGAACGACATTGAACACTGAATCATCCGCGCGAAAACTCACATCAAAATTCTCCATGATTTCGAGAAGTTTCCTCGCATTGTTGCAAACTCCACTGAGATGCGATCCAGATAACTGATAGTGTTACTTTCGTTACTCCAAATTTGCGGCATATTATGTTTCATAGTATTGTTGCAAAACAGTGCTCATAACTGGTGCAATTAAACAGAATCTGTGAAGTGTATTTGTGTTTTGAGTCAATCCGAAAATTCCGCCGACAACGCTCATTTTCTTACTGCCCTGCTCCATAGCGTCATTTAAACCAATGGATGTTAATAGAATATTAATTTTACTTACATCAAAGTTTTCATTTAGATAATCCCACGGTTTTCTGTCTATATCTGTTAGTTGTAACATGTCAGCGATGTATAGTGGCGCCAACCTAACATTTGGTCATGGGCAAAAAAGTACTCGGCAAACGAGGTAAGCAATGGCAGGTTCCAGAGCCCTTGTTGAAATGATTGAATAAAAATACGCAAACACTTGCACATCTCGATGTAATTTCTTAAGAAGCGACCCAGAAATTGATGGGAATTCCCAAAACTTTTGAGTATGTCGAAAATTTTACGTTTCTAGTGCATTAAACAATCGATCACTGGAAATCTTCATATCGTCGGATTTTTCGTTTGACAAGATATTCCGTTAGATAGATATTAGATAGATAGATATTCTTTTTCTTTAATGTTATCTATATGATGAACATGTTCTTTATTTTCAATGGATCAGTCGTGGAAATATAAATGGTATAACGCTAGATGCATCTTTGTGTTTGCTTCCACCCCACGTTTCATGTGTTTTCGATTTAATATTTGATTCGCCGTATACACCTGCTTTCGTTTATGTATTTCCCAATAGCCAACAGCATCGCAAAGACAACGTGTAACTCTCCCATCCCAAAAACAAAGTGCATATGGATATTATCAGATCTTAGTTGCATACATTTCGCATACAGTTGCAAATACAATGAAACAATTGTCTATCTTTCTCCTGTAACTTCTATGTTGATACCTTGTACCATCTTTAATGCTGAATACAGGGTAGATTAATCGGTTAGAGATGTGGGATATACCTGGACAAGTTGGGATAATTCTAGTGCAATATTTTTCTATAATTAACGAATTGTCTGCAGATGATGTAGGAAGTTTTTTTTCTATGTTATCATCAACTAACTCACATAGCACCCATCCTGTTTCTTGATTTGATTACAGCTGCAAATCACACATTTCACCGAAATCTACAATAAAAGGGTCTCGTTAATATTGAGAAATCGTCGCTTTTTCTACATTTTAAATTAATCTGTTTGTCTGATTTTATTAAGTTTAATATAATTTCAGCTACTATATTCACAAACCGATCTATTCCCTCCCTTTTTCAGTGAGTTCGATCAACATCGTGTTTTGGTCCAGTTATAATCCAAAGTAGCAATGGATTGAGCAATTGTGGTATTTAAAAGCTACCAATTCTCGCCTTAAACTGCCATTTGATTTTCCCTTTACCTCTTTTCTGATCATTTTCACAGCTTCAAAGATGTTAGTGAAACTGTCCCAAGTGTTTTGAAACGATTTCTCATTTGCAGAACTGGTTTTTCTAGATGAACAGAATCTTTTTGACTTGTTTCTGGCTGGAAGGCGAGCAAAGATAACTCCAGATATGACCTCCTGCAACAATTGGGTACATTGAGCAAGTTATTATACGTAATATCATACTTTTCATGTCCAACACTATGTCAGGTTACTTAATCAATAAAAAGTTCGTTCACCATATTAACTATTTCGATGTTCGCAATCACCCCATGAATATCTTCCAAGTCTTGTATTGCGGTTGCTGATAAATTGACTCTCCGTTGCACTAATACTCAACATGTAAGATGACATTTTACATCGTTTGCAACAGCATCAGATGCTTTTGGAATTATGTGAAGTCGTAAGAATAATGCTCTATCTGATAAAATTTTTTTTGACCTCAAGCATTCTTTATTCTGTACTTGAAAAAAACCTTATGCAACCTTTTTTTTTGACATATTATGCAAGTGCTTTTGTCATATATAGGCACGGAAGATAAGAGAGCCTTTTTCCACTAAGACTGTATATTATCGTCTGATGCTATATCCGGATTAGGTTTATTGGTAACAGATAATGATTCGCTTTTTGAAGTAGCTTGGATTTTTAAAAACCTTTCTTTGCTTCACTTAATTTCGTTTGCATTTGTAAAGCTTTTCTAGCAGTCCTTATAGTAACAGTAACTACCATCATCAAATTAATTGATTTCTATTAATTTGACACGTTACTAGCACCATAATACTTTCGTATCTGCGTAACCAGCTCTCTCCTTCGTACAACTGATTGATGATCAAACAGTTGATTGATGATCAAACAGTTGATTGATGATCAAACAGTCGATTGATGATCAAACAATTGATTGATGATCAAACAGTTGATTGATGATCAAACAATTGGTTGATGATCAAACAGTTGATTGATGATCAAACAGTTGATTGATGATCAAACAGTTGATTGATGATCAAACAGTTGATTGAGGATCAAACAATTGATTGATGATCAAACAGTTGATTGATGATCAAACAGTAATTGACAGCTTTTTAGTTACAGAAATTTATTCCTATTGTTTGAGACCAGATATATACAAAATTTCAAAACAAAATCTTATAACATTGCAGAGTAATTAAGCTTTTAAGATCTGGCTAGTAAAATACTCGTCTACGTTTTGGACTTTTTTGGACTTTTTTAAAAGTTTAACAAACAAAAATTTTCAAAATGTAGTTTTTATTTTTTGAACCGACGGAGATCCTATTTTAAGTGGAATATTCAGGTTTTTGATATTTTGATATTTTTTTAATGCTGAACGTAACGTTGATAACACTATTCCGCGCTAGCAGGTGGCAGTAAAAAAAATCACCCTCGATTTTTTTACATTATTTTTACATTACCTTATAACCACACATTCCAACTATAAAACTGCTTTTAACAAGCTAGTGCACACAGGACCTAATATCATGACAACCTGGCCTGAACTAATGTTGGTTTCTTTTCTGAACAGTCTTTCAGTTATGATGAAATTTGTTGATATTCTCTGGTAACAACTGTTAAGCCTCGTCTGTTTTGTGCCTCTATTAATTTTTGAACGCTTGATGTTTCTGCGATAGCATTTTTAATTATGTGTATAATGTTCTGGTTTTCTTTTGAATTTAATTTTTATCGTTTCTACTCTTTTTAAAAAATTTTTGTGCAGCATAATTACCTAAATATTGCAATATTTCTAGTTCTTCTGTAGTGATAGGTTCAGGATGTTCTTTTTGTTTCTTACAGGGTAGTGATTTTTTCTTTCTTGTAGAAACTCAAAATTTTATTTCCAAGATTTGAAGTTGTTAAAGCCGATAACCGTTTATTCAAATTTAAAAATTGTGTATTTGAATACAATACAATGTTTGCATAGAATTTTCATAAAAATTTCGCTGCATCGCTTGAAGATTTAAGTTCAATGTACAATGCTTCACTACTTCATTATATAACTGATCTTCCGATGGAAGTTTGTATTCTTTAATTTTTTGTGAATTTAAAGGATATCAGGCATTGTTTGATAAGTTAACTTTTACCTCTTCCAATAAGTTTGATGAATTAAGCCCAAAAAAACTCAAATTAAGCCCACAATAATTACTGCTAGTTGCTAGAAAAGGGTGTACTGAGTTTAAGCGTCGAGTTAATCTCCCTTTTATTTGCAAACTTCTGAACACATGCTGCATATAAACTCTCCAGAAAAAGTTACCCGAAAGAAAAAAAGTGCAAATAATAAATATTTAATATAGACATTAATGTACAAATTGCGTTTCTTTTAATGTATAGGTATGATTTTAGCTTTTAGTATTTTTGTTTTCATATCAACTCCATCCTTAAAGCTATTCAAAAAAATATTTATTTGAATATTATACCTCTTCTACAGTTTCATTAATAAATTCCTGAAAAATTTCATCCAAAAGGTCTTTGTCCAACATATCGATCATCCAACACATCAATCCTTATATCCAATGATTCTCCAGTGTAAAACGCTTCGGTATCCGAAATTTTAAAATGTGTTTTGCATCCTCCGTTACCACGAGACCTAAATTTTGTAGTTTTTGTGTTCAACGAAAAGGCAATAAGCTGGAAAAATAGCTCGCCAGACCAGGGTTTACTTTTATTGGCTATGCATTTTTGTCTATATCAAACAGAATTTTCTTAAATATTAAATTTGAATAATACCTGTTTTCAGCAAATTTCTTATAATCTACAGAAAAAAATATTTTCCAAACGTACCTATCCATAGCTTCGAATAAGACTCCATTTTTAGAAGTAAAAATATAAATTCTCACAAGAATTATATTAGAAATTTTCACTAAAATATAGATTTAGAATGATCTAAATAAAACTACTGAAAAAATGAAGATCTGAAATATCTTATCATCGAATCCAACATTTCCCGTGACAATGTGATATTATTGTATTGCCCGTTGTCTTATTATTGACAGGGAGACATTAAAGCTTGTATTTGAAGAACTTGAGTGTACGCTTTGTTTTTGTCAAAATATGAAGTTAACAGAAATGGTGTCCGAAAAAAGGGGTTATAATAAATGCCGGTTTTCAATGTGATTATATAAATTTTTTTTTTTCACTAATAAAAATGCTAGCTCAAAAGCTGACGAAATCAACAGGCGCATAACATGCATAGGTACCACCGGAATACAATGAGATTAAAATATGCGATACGATAGTGAGGCCTTATGTTGATTGAAAAAATCGCCACCAAGTTAATTATATCTTCTCTGACTCTAGAACCAGGAATAGATTAAACCACTCAAAAGCATAATGTTATACTGAATACCTTGATGTTAGAGACAATATGTTATACTGAATACCTTGGTGACAGAGACACTATGAGTTACACAAATAATAAAAATATATGTAATGGAATAACAGTGAAAGACTTGAATGTGATGAACATTTTCAGAAGCGAATTGGAAATCGATGTCGAAAATTAAAACAGACAGTAAATGTGCTGGTTGTTCGTGGCCGCTTAACTAACGAAACTATTGATCGAACATAAAACAAGTTAGGGCTGGCAATACGACAAAGTGCTGTAAATTTAACCAAAATGCGAACTACTGTAAGAGCTTCATTATATCATGTTATATTTTCGAAGAATAACAACTGATTTACTCCCACTGTCCAACGGGATTAAATAGTTTGTGTAGCTATAACCATGTCTTTGCCAACAAAAGTATCATCCAGGACTTGGTTTACCATTTCATATAGCTGCTAAACTAAAGCCAATTTATTAATAACATATAATAAATTAAATATATGTATTAAATATATTAATAATATATAACAAATTAAATATATGTATTAAATATATTAAAACTAAGCAGAAGTAATTTTTTTGTCAAAATGGAAGACTCAAAATTAAAATCAGGGCTTTAACGTAATGATCTGTGAGCGAAGTCCAAATTTGTCTCATTGTCTCAACTAAAACTCGGCACTTAATTGCTAATTTCAATATCAGAAGAAAAGCTAGTATCCTTATCTATTAAAATTTACACATCATACCTTGGCATTACACAACACAAGGACGTAATTTAAATAAAAAGCGAAATTTAATTTGAAATCATAGCAGTTTAGCAAAAAAATATAAATTCAACGACAAAAAAACTGTGTGGTAAACAATTCCAAAACAACATAAAAATTGTGTGGTAAACACTTCCAAAATAACATAAAAATGAGGAAAACGGATGAAAACTTTATGAACCTGGTTGCTTTTAAGGAATTGCATCCTGTAACTATTGTTGACTATTAGTTGCTTTTTGTTTTTTTATGGCTTTGTTAAATAAAACACTTCATTCTTAACCAAAAACTGTTTTTTCCCGGAAATCAGCTTGTTTTTTTTTTTTTTACGTTTTTTTCAAAAGAAAGTTTAATGAGGCGCCGCCAAGAACATCTCTTGATCCGCTGAAGCTATTAACTTGAAATTTTCACCACTTTGCAATCATGTGAAATTACAAAAAATGAGTGAAACAGAAGTTGCCTATTAGAACTGAACTATGAAGTATTGTGGTTTTTTAGCTCAGTAATAAGGTTTTTTAATGGGGGATTTCGAAACTTCTGTGGAGAAAATAAAAAGTCTTTTCAAAATTTTTGTTACACTCACTTTGTATATATTCATATCAGGTGTGTTTCTGCAAAATTTTGTACGTATAACATTTCTCCTTTTTTCAGATTCTTTGGCGGAAAAGTTCAACTTTTTGCTTTACCGTAGTTACTGGGCTACCATGGTAGCTTCCTACCATTTTTTTTCAATGGAAGCTTCGAATATATTAATGACTTTCAATACAAATTTTTTTAATGTTAACAGGACGCATTTTTTTGAGGGGTTTCCCCTTTAAGATATCGACGAAGTGACAACAATATTATTAAGCATGTCAACTGCATTTTACTTTATCGATTAATGTAGTGTTTTCTTTTAACTTTTAACTAGAATGGTTAATATTATCTCAGGTTGGGTCGTCGTTGTATTAGAGTTTCTTTTTAAGATTCGAATTAAATACTAAACGGATATAATAAATCTTCTGTTTTAAAAGTTTAATACTTAAATAACTTTCAATTCAAAAGATTCATACCTCACTAACACTTAGCGTTAATTTGTAGAAATTACAACTATCCAGTTGTTTCTGAGATTAATCAGAAGGTTTTGAATCACTCAAGCGGAACATAAAATGAAAAAATACGAGTTTTTTTATTTATGTTGCAGTCATTTGCAAGAAATTCCCTTTAAATTCCCTTTATTATATAGTCCAGCTAAGTAAGCAAGCAAACTGCCTGATAAATTATAAATTTTAATACTTCTTAAGTGGGCTGAACGGTTTTAAATATTACGTCTGAGTGTGGTAACTATTAACACTGATACAAGCTACTTATCTAAGGATCTATATTTGAAGAATCGGTCATTGCTTTCAGAAGTTTTTAAATCAGCTTTGTTATCGTAATCTGCATAAATATTATACTGCTTTCATCTTGTAATTTTTGATTTTGTAATTTTTCCTATATCACTCCTTTATCACGGCACATTATTGCACCTTGTTATCACGGTGCACTGTTGCTCCTTTATCACAGAGCACTATTGGGCCTTGTTATCACAATGCACTATTGAGCCTTGTTATCACAGTGCACTTTTGGTCCTTGTTATTGCTGCACAATATTTACAAAATTTTCTCGAATGACTAACGAGGGTAACAGAAATTGTTTGTAAAGTTTAGAGATTGCATCACCCAATTGCTACTACTAATTGCAGTTTTATATCTCTGTTTTGGATCTCATCTTTATAAGAACAAAATGGGATGTATTTATTTCTATTTTTCAGCTTTTTTATTTTCTTTTAAAGAAATTCTGTTTGACTTAAATTCATTCCTTAATTTGATTTTTAAATCTTATTTCCAGTAGAATCACCAGAAAAGAAATCAGCCTTCTGGAACAAAAGATGCTTGAAATCAAAAAGAATAAGGAGGCAAAGTGCGCGAACACGGTTACAAGTTCTCTAAACTCACTCAACCATGAAAAATCAAAATTCAGAGAATGATATATGAACCACTCGCTTTATGATATAAACTAATCATTTGCGTAACTCATAAAACGAGCTTTTTCATTAGAATATAACCATTTATGTTTCTTGGAGTAGCAGGGTTAGTAGAGGCGCCTATTTTAAACACGGATTTCCACTGTCAACAGTGAATTATCTGAAAATATTTTAAATAAACTTGGCTTATAAAAAAATTTGTCGTGATAATTCGTCATAAAAGGCATTGGTTAGTCATAAAATATACAGAAATAGAAATTTAAGTTATTGTGTTTTTTTTTATTTATTTCCCTGCTTGATTTAATTCTAGCTAAACAAGAATAAACAGTTGAATTTAAAGTAAATAGAGTCTGGATTAGTTTGTTGTGTATTTATTTGCTAACAGCTAAATGTCAGTTAACATTCGTCAAACTATTACAACGGGGAACTTATTTGTTGGCTTTAGAGTTTTTGTTTAAACTAAAAATAAGAATCGTGCCATGTCTATGAACCAGCCATGTTTAAGTTCTTCAATGTTTTTCAACAACGTCGTTACTTTTTCGTGTTGTGCAGAAAAACTTGTAAAAAACAAGTGCCGCTCACATGTTTCAATTAAGAAATGATTTTTAAAATATTTGTGATATTTGTTTAACCAAGTGACTCAGCTGAGATTCTCTAATACCTTCATGCGAGCTTTTGAAAACGCACTTTACAACTGAATAAATTGTGTATTGTTATTAATGTTGGGAGTCGTGTGGAAAAAAACTTATTTTACGCAGCAAAATTAAAGCTCTAAAGAATCTTGATTGTTTTTTATCATAAATTAAATAGAAAATTATACACACTTATAATGAGCAACCCATAATTCTCAGCCACGTGTTAGTTGATTTTGAAAAAAGCTAGCTTACTCACTAAAATGTGGGAGTTTTTATAGTCTGTTAGAATTAAAGTCTACATAGATCTTAGATTTAGAATCTCTAGATATTTTAAAAACGTTTATAAAAATAATTCCTTAAAAAATTAAAAAAAAAAATTGTTTGTCTATGCCTCCACTGTGTGTTTTAGGATCTTGCTTTGTTATGCTTAAATCCGCTATTTATAAATACATATGACTATAATAAATAAATAAATAAATAAATAAATACATATGACCATGATGAATACAAAAAAATAAACTTTACTTTCGACATGAAAAATGTTGATACGGATGATGACATTCACAGCGATGAAGTATTTAACAACTTAGAGCTTTAATTGGTTAAAACATTCGTATATATTCGTATATGTAACGTATATATAACGTATATATAACGTATATATACGCCTTATGGTATCTGGCTGGGGATTTTCTCTTCTTCAACAAAACATAACTAGTCATATAACTCTTGGACTAGCTGCTTTAACTTAGTGCTTTGCTTTGGCGGGTAAAGCTAAACCTTACGGTAAAGATTTTCCAATATGTTTTCATGACAAACATTGGCAGGAAACATCATAGACTTTAATGGCTTTTAAAATGTAAAAATAGTAAACAAACCATATGCTGCTCAAAATTTAGTACAAATTATGGCTTTTCATTTATTTTATCACACAAAAGATTAAAACCCAAACCTAGCACACGGGTCTTTCCTTATTTATATTCTAAATGCTCAAAAAAAAAAATTAAAGGGAAATTCCAAATTCAATTTGAAAATTCAAATTTTTTAATGTAATTTTATTTTTATTGTAATTTTTTATTATAATTCAATTTAAAACCAGAGTTTATTATTAATTTTTCAAATAAAAATATAAATTGTGAACAGCTCTTACCTCAATAAACAAATAAATCGAGAGTATTTTACATTGAAAATATTGTATATATACTGGTTATTCAAGTTCAGAAAACTAAGCATTTGTAATAAATTTAGGAAAATAGTCACAGTTACATAACTGTTATTCTTTTAATGAGAATTCGCAAAATTTATCAAACTAAGTGCCTAAAATCACAATGCTCCTTTAGAATTAACAATAAAAAAATCATGTCTTCCAACTTCCAAATGGGTTTTATATTATGTTGTAGTTTTTGAAAATAGAAGTATATATATTTAACTTCTCAGAATAAATCGATCAAATCTAAAATAGTTAAGATCAAAAAACATAAACTACAAAGTAGTTGTTATGAAAAGACGTATGTATATCCATAAGATATGAGTCCATCGTGAAATCAATATTAGAACTTCTCAGAAACTGCGATGAACAAACTCAGTTTCTTGTCAATTGGAGCATTATTGCATATACCAGTCTTAGAAATGAAAGTAGATACTGTTGATATGAAGAAATTCTTACCTTCTGGAGTCATTAGAAACAGATATAACGCCAAGAAAATCATGTCTTTTGTGTTCATTTTGCGCCAAATGAAATATTGCTAGTTAAATAAGGAATCATAAAAACTTAATATAAACATATCAAGTAGAACTAATGCAAAATTTTCTTTACATGTATCAACTCAAATTTTGATGTCATCAGTTCTTTAGATGATTAATAGCCAAACAAACAAATCAAGACAAATATTTTTTTCCAATCTTTACCTAATTTAACAACCTTTTAATGGAAGAAATTCATACACTCTCCCATTGATTCTATGTTTGTCATGTATTGTTTTTGTTAAGCCAACCATAAAAAAATTACAGATCATTTCACATTTATTATGTAAATAAACAAAGAGCTGGTGCAGAATCATCTCGAATAACATCGGGATTAGAACAGTGTATACTGTAAGACAGTGCTTGAGGTGACCAGCATTCATTTTGTTACCAACGTCAGCATATTTAATAAACAAATAATATCAAACATGTGATGACTGCTTTTGCATTGAGCCTTAATTATTTATTTGTTATTTTAAGATTCCAAATATGCGGTGATTTATGTTTGCCGATCGTTTTTTTACAAATGATGTTTCCTGTATATGTAAAGCTGTCCCCCAGTTAAAAAATTTCATTAACAGTCCCATACTAGTGTAAATTATTTTAATATAGTTCTGTATATATACTTTTTCGGTAATATTATGGTCATGCTGAAAATATGGTCTATGCTATTTTAACTGGTTACCAACGTTAATGTTAGTTAATCTGCCAAAACTTCTCATGGACAAAATTTTGATAAAATGTTCATACTAACCTGATTAATCAAGTGTTAATTTGGTTAATCAAGTCTTAACTTGGTTAATCTTAACTAGATTTCTAATTTTTGTAACAAACCGTCAGCGGCTTGGCTATTTCGTGATATTAGTGTTGTTCAATAGTCTACAGGTTACTACTTCTGGAATATCTTTTATTTCTCAAATTAAATCTTTACATAAGGTTTTTCTTGGATTTGATTGGATTTGACTGGATTTCATTGGATTTCATTGGAACACAATACTGAAAATTCTCGTGAAATCTTTATTGAATTTTTGGAAATATTTGAATAAATTGACGAAAAATTATGTGTTAAGCTTGAGAGTTTTAACGATATATGTGTTATAAAATCATTATAAAATTATTTGTGAAATCGTCAACAAAGCCTGCTGTTAAATAGACAAACATCATTTTTAAATACTAGCTATTAGTAAAATTTAAAATTAAGTGACAGTTAAAAGCCTGTTGAGTCTCTTGAATTTTTTTGGACATAGTACTTCGATTTAAAAAATCTAATGAGTTGTTTTAACAGGGAAGCCAAATTCCGATACATAACAGCAAAAAACTATTTGTGAATATTTGTTCTTGTCCTTGTTCTAAACTCGTGGTATATGATTGAAAAGAAATATTAAAGAAAAAAACAAGAACATTTCCGTGCTTTTAACCATTCAACACATCTTGAATGACGCAAATTATGCAGCACTTTTTTGTCTACCTCATAGTTACAGTGACCTGATATTTGAATGTAATAAAAAATTAGTATTAGATATCAAAAACAACGATATGACAATAAGTATTTGAGAATAGCTGGTATCATAACCATTAAAATTTTAAAATGTCTTAAAATTTGTTAATTTCAGAAAAAAATGAATGGCGGATTTTCTTGCAGTGCAGTGTTCTGCAAACCCGTCATTGATAATGATGGTGTAACATGAACTTTACATCATCGTTCATAATGGTTGTTGTAATGATGGTATAAACCTCAAGATTACCAGATAAAATTTTTTATTTTGCTCTGAATGTTGCAAAAGAAAATAATTCTGTAAATTTCAAAACTTTGAACCACAAACAAGGTCTTTGTTTTAAATTCGAACTTTCATCTGAAATAAGCTGGATAGTTCGGTTAGGATTAACAGCGAGAGGCTGATAGCCACTGTGTTATAAAAACATCAAAAATAAATTACAATCTGTTATGTCAGTTTGAGAAATTGGAAAAGGGGTAAAGTTGATGCGAAAATTTTATATATCGCTGAGCGGTCATGCCTCAATAAATTATTTCATAGCTGATATTTCAAAATGAAATGGCAAATTTATAAATGTAATAGTGTAATCAAAGCGTTCACTTGCTTGTTTTTTGGACAAAAAATAAACATAATTGGCGTTATGTAGATGACAGGCATATCTTCTTATTTAGAAGTACCTGCTGCAAAAATGTGGAAATAAACTAAGTCAGAAAGTGCTAATCATTTCAATGATCAAATTTGGAAAAATATAACGGCAGCAAATCATCAACAGGTCCATTATCCCAAAAATTTGATTTTATCTTGCAGAATCATTATGCTATGGCGATACGTCAAGACTTAAACAATATGATTATAGTAAAGAAAAATATTTGGTTTCACTCTCTCATAACTGAGTTATGCCCAATAGAAATACCGGGCACCAAATTTGTAAAAAAGTTAGTATTAATGGCAATTGGACAAATGAGAACAATAAATACCAAATTTACCAATTTATTTTTTGCTATTCCCTATTTTCAAATATTTTTTCAATAACAAATTGTTAGTAATATAATGGCGTCTTGGAGTTTTGAAGATTTATCGAACTGGAAATGAATTAACCTTGATAATCTTATCAATCAGTGATTACAATTATTAATATTTTATTTTCTTGGTTTGCTGCTGCACTTGTTTCTCATGTTGTCGGTTGCCACAACTCCTTTTCAACGAAATAAAGCTGGATAGTTAAAAGAGCACGAGGAGTTGAAAAAAAAAATGAGAGAGTGACAACGAGCTTATCATCTTTGGCGACTCAATTGCTAAAGGTGTGAGTCGTTATCGCAAAGTTCGTGATGCCATTGGAGATT
>JAUZNK010034183.1:0-18302 GCA_035046665.1 Euphysa ruthae
TATGTATATATATATATATATATATATAAATATTGAAAAAATTGACCCTGTATAAAAACTCCCAAGAAATAAACTCCCTGAATAAATGTAAATGTAAATTTAGCAATGGGAAAGTAAAGTAGAAGAAAAGTCAGAAAATATGTACTAACATAAAATATTTTTCATTTAGTACTTTTCCACTTTGACATATTTTCAAATAACGGAATGTTTTACTTTACAATTAATTTGGTTTCTTTATTACTTGGGCTATATAATAAGTTTATTTATAGTTTATTTTTGGGTTAAATTTTTAAATTATTGATTTTCATTATTTGCTATTTTTTCTTGTTTAATATTCTGATTTTTTAAAAAAATTTTTTGAATTTAATTATTAACGAATTATAGCATTTTATCATTTATTTTTTCTTTTCTAGGTTGAGGTTCTGATTTAAAATTGAGTTATCTCTTCTTCAGTTTGTGATTACTTGCATATATCTACAGTAAATGGCAAGATAAAAGCAGCAGTTTTTTATGTAAATTTTCGAAATGTTTCCACCCAAATTACGAAGTTTTAGTTGTTGTTTGCATTTTTTTTTTCTGCTGCTACGTTTTCCGATTATATATTTATTTCATTTTTACATGCAAAATTTTTCGGAACTATTAATAATAGTTATTAAGAAGCAAGAAAAGTCAAGAAAAAGTGATGAAGTTAAATATACCAAAAAATTGTTGTGAAGAAATAATTTTTACGTCAATCTCGTGTACTAAGATTTACATTACTGTCAGGTTTCAAGAATAACATTGTTTTAGAAAATTTGAAGAAAAGTTGTTGGGTCGGAACCTCTACAACCCCACCATAGCTAAAACAAGAGTGACACTTGAAGGTTAAAAAAGTGGTTATGAGATCAAAATTTATCCAGGTTATTCTCTCACCATTTACTTCAGCAAACTTATAAAGAAATGTTGGTTATATCAGGATATTCCAAAAAAAATTTCGGAGAATTTTTCGAAATTATCACACTGCTGACTAAATTCGTAAACAAACTTCGTAGCACAAACCTTGTAACCTTTCAAATTCTCACACCCATCATCCAAATCGCTCACCAATTTTTAACTCCATTATCAGCTGATTCTAGTTGAACCACACTGGATCAATGAAATTAAAATAATTTCACTATATTTTGTTCTAATACGTCTCAAAAAAAAAGAAAAGAAAGAAGAACTTTGGAGCCAAGTTTTATAAATTGAAAACATTTCTGGTGATCAGAAATATATAAAATTTCCAAAACAGTAAAATTGAAAATAGGTAAACAGCTTCCTTTAATTGCAAAACCTTTCTTAAACACCATTATTTTGTGTAAAATATTTACTAACAGGCTAAAATTACGTTAAATTTGTACGCCGAAAGTTGACAAAATAATTTTATCTCATAATCCTGACAATTTTATCGCATAATCCTGTTGCTCTCAATCCTAAAAAATTTTAGGTGAAATAGCTGAACGCAATTTTGTATGGTTATGAAGAAATATTACTGCCATATTTAGACTAGTACTTGCAAACGCTGATTATTTTTTCGTTGCTCCACTAAACATTTTTCGGTTTAGAATTTTAACCGATCAACATTTACACCCTCTTACCATTTACAGCGTGCTTACTTTTTGAAATAAAAACCACTTTTCTAAAACTGCATTATTGAACCCCTTTCTTTTTTAAAAACCCTTGATCTCTTTGCAATTTTGATGGAACCGATTTTATCTCCCTAACACCCAACCGTTGGAACTTTTTGTTTTACACGAGGAAATTCTGGATTATAATAATCTCAAAAAATTCTTCATCCGAAATAAAACTTTCTTTTTAGCATTTTTGATTTTAAAGCAGAAAACTTCTTCTTTCTTTCTTAAATTATATATAACTTTGTCCCCTTCTTTTTATAATGATCACGTTTTTAGTTTACAATAACTCATTTTTTAAACACATTTGATTTTTTATATTTTTGATTTAGCTCGTAAGGAATGAGTGAAAACTTTTATCTAAGTAAGGTAGGCTAAATTTAAGATTTGGCTCTAGATATTTTTCCAAAATTAATCTAAAGTTAATTTAGAAGCCTTGCACTAAACGAAAAATCCATTTTGCGAAACATATTTATTTATATAAGGATGTTATATCTCAATATACTTCTCCAATGTTATATAGAGTTATAATTCAAAACCAAATATTTGATAAAATATTGATAACGGAATAAAAGGCGTTTGAATTACTAAATTTTTGTTATCAAAGAGATAAAGAGACTTGAAAAACAAACTTTAATAAAATAGTCTAATATCAATAATGGAAGTAGGAGTTCTTGTACCTGATGGTAGAATCGTAAATGTTACTCTTAAAAGTAATGAGCTAGAAAGCAAAATACTTTTAAATTGTGTTTTGGATCAATTGCAGTTAGAACTAGATTGCAGAAAATACTTTGGCCTTCTGTATGTTGATAAAGAAGACGGCGGTCTTAATTGGCTTTTACCAGACGATAAAATAAAAAATTTTGTTCATCTTCATGGTCGTGTCAAGCAATACGAACTATCTGTACAAGTATATCCTAATGAACCCGAACTGGTGTTCTGCACAGCTGAAAGTCGGCGTTTATTTCGGCAGTATTTGAAAATTCTATTTTTGAATAATAAACTGGGATGTGACACAAGGACGCACGCTTACCTAGATGCCATGGTTGTTCAAGCAGAAACTGGAGATTTTCAAGAAAACGATTTGAAATACTTGAAACGTATTAGTAAGTTTGAAGTAGTTGCTCCAACGTTTTTAATTGGTTCTGCTACTCCAATCACTGAAAATGAGTACATGAAAATGGTGCGAATGCAACACCGTAAGTTCGCCGGAGTTCGTCCTTCACAGGCAGATGTGTTATTCTTAAACGAAGTGAAAAAAGTTCCTTTTTATGGATATGTAATTTACAAAATATATGATAAAATAAACGGAAGCTACAATCTTGCGCTTTCTCAAAATGGCATTCATTTTGCATACGAGGAAACTTTAGACATTTATCAAAAACCAAGATGGGACGAAATAATTACGTGGGGAGAAGTAATTTTCTTTGAAGTGGAGGGAAATAAAGCGAATATTGGAATAATGAAACCTGAGTTTCAACAACGTTCCTTTAAGATAGATGTTAAATTCGGTAAGAAAGCAGTCAATCGACTTATAACTGATTTTTCCAATCACAAAGCAATTTTTCAAAATATAAAAGATGGACATGGTATATTTGATAGCCGTAAAGAAGCAAGGAATTGTTACAAAAAGCAAATCCCAAGAAAACTCAGTGCTTGGACTGTTAAAGTTCAAACTGTAAAAACTCAGTTTGATCGAAAATTTTCGACAAATGATTGAATAAAGAAGATATCAATAATTCAAGTAAACATAGATTCCAAACAATCATCCTAAAAGAGGGTTTTTAATTCATATAATAGTTTTATGCACCTTAAAATCTTAAAGCTTACTAATTTTAAAAATGTAACTTCATCAAAATATGGTTTGATATCGATGTTCAGTTTCAATCTTATTTTTTGATTGACTTTTGATTTAGATACTGATGCTCTTGTATCAAAGAACCAATAAGCTGCACTGTTCATACATTTAATCACTGGTGATTCTTGATACTAAAAAATTTGCCACAACAGATTTCCTTGCTTATAAAACACAAAAAAAAAATTTTTAAACAAAAAATAATTTTAAGGAGAAAAAACGGTTTTTTATTTTGTTTACCTCAAATTAACATTTGTTCTATAAGCACTTTTAAAAAACCTTATTGGAAATAGATAGTTAGCACTTTTCTTAGCCGCTCTATTGCCGTATCGTTACCATCCTTTCAGGTGTTTTTTTATCACCATTTCGTTTCCCGGTGCTTCGGTTACGACCAGAAAACTTAGTTTTTCCAAGGCTTCCTCATTTATTAAAAAAATTTGAATCTTTTCAAATTTCTGTAAACAAATAATCTCCAAGACTAAATATCGAAACTTTACATTTCTTATTCTCTCCTGCTTTTTATTTTTTTTTATACATTTATCAAAGCCTTGTTTACATTTATTAAAACCTTGTTTACGTTTATTAAAGCCTTTTTTCAAAGTTTTGAAATTCTCGAAATTTTAGCCACGTCTATAATTTTTGGAATTAATGCAATATATATGAGAAAAACATTTCGTAAAGATAACTTCTATATAATCCTAATTAAAAATTCATCTAATATTTATAATAATTCCTTTATACATATTAAAACTCCGAATTCAACTTTTGTCACTGCCTTCACCTTTATCAGAAAACAGGAATCCCAAGGTGGAAAATTTCTTAGAAGAGTCCACATTTTTGAGGCCAACATCGTGAATAGAATTCTCACTCTTAGATCAATTATTTTGTTTTTCTTATTTGTTTCCATCTTTATTAATTAATAAATTGATAGTTTTCTAAATATATATATAAACAGATTGTATTTTAATTAAATAGAAAACTCTGAATGTGAATATTTTGGAAAGAGAAACTTCTTGTTACACAGTACGTTGTTTCTTATAAATTTAAATATCCCAAGTTTAAATCTTATTTTTAGTTTATTATTTCAAAATAAGCTTGCTTCTTTAAAAATTAAAAACAATTCTTGTAGTCATTTTAAAAATACTAATTAATTAACACTAATTAATATTTACAAAGCCGGGATTTTATTGGCCATGTATAATTGTTTTTGGAAGCCCTTTTAGGAACCAAGGAAATTTTCAATTCTGGTGAAATTACCTACGTCGTTATTCGTTGCAATTGCATTATCATAACCAGAACTAGCATATTATAATGAGCTGAAACATGTTGTACGTCTTCGGGTTTTGAAGGATAATAGATTAACTGATTTACAAGTAAATTATTCAGACTTTTGGATTATAACATTTGGATTCAAACCTTTTGATTCAGACCTTTGAATTCAGACCTCTGGTTTCAAACGGTTGGATTCAAGCGTTTGGATTCAAACGCTTGGATTCAAACCTTTGAATTCAAACCTAGGATTCAAAATTTTGGATTAAAACATTTGGATCCATCAGCAAAATAATCCATTAATTCTTGGCCACTAAATTACCACGAAGATTATCAGTGCGAGAATTTATGCATCAAAGTATTTCTCTCAAAAAAACCTTATTAAAAACATTATTATATTGAAAAAAAATTGTAAGTTTTGACAGCTTTTCAAAACGAACTTTTTTAGCCATGTGGTTAGAAACATGCCATAAATAGTTCTCTAACTTCAAAAAAAAAAAAAAAATTGAAAATATTTAAAAGAAGAACTTTTTCGAAGGAAGGTTGTTTGTTCAAATTGAATTTTTGGAAAATTTATACTTCTAATAGGATTTCATGGTCCGAAAAAGCTTTAACGTCAATAGGTATGAAACCAAATATAAAATTTAAATAATATAAACTAAATGAACTTAACTAATATCAACAAGAAAGTGGAACACCTGTACAAATAAAAATTTCTGAAAAATATCAGAAGTCAACCAACATCTATATTTCCCACCTGCCAACATTTTACTGCTGTAAAATCACAGGAACTCCATGGGTTATCCTTTTTTAAGAAAAAAACTTCCCGCCTTTTGAACAATCTTCTTCCTTCTACAATTAAGCTCAAAACAGTAACCTTTTGTGCTGTTGATGCCACTTACAAGCTGCTACATCAACTGCAAAAGTTCATACAATTAAAAAAATTTGATTCAAGTGTTTTTGAGGACAGAAATAAAAAATAATGGAAAAAAAATTATTAGATAGAATATTATCTTTATTTTGTTCTTTTTTCTTTTTCCGATTTCAAATAAATAATCTAAAAGCAACAAACACAACTTGGATTTATTATTTATTTACTCTTTGTTTTACATGGGTTTTCCAATTTCGAATAATATAATGTTAACAACCATACTCAATTATAATCATATATAATATGCGTCGATAAAAATAATTTAAACTTTGTGTTTCATCTATAAGATACATCTATATAAATTAATCTTGAACATATGTTTTACATAAATTACCTATACACCCTTTCGGTATACAACAATTTATGTTAATTTAAAAAATATTCGAACCGTTACAATTTTATAGACTATTATACTAACTCCATTTAGTTTTTCACTGTCGCTTTCCCATTTATTTGTATTTCCTAAATCTACAAAATGACTTTGATATTTAAATCTCGATATTAAAAGGCGGTATTTATCACTAGTTAAACACTGACGGGCCTATAATTTTTGCAAGACGTTGCATCCTCTATTTTAAATATTGGAGTAAGATCTGCTAGTTTAAGTCTCTTTAAAAAATTTGATATTGCGAAAGTTTTGTTTAAAATTTTTGAGTTGATGAGTAATGAAAACGAAAATGAATTTTTACTGCAAACATTCTCCTTTAATTTTGAAACGCTGGAATAAAATAGAAGCGACTCAGAACTTTATGAACGTTTTTTTTTAATATTACTTTTTGTTTCGTTTAGCAACAACTATTAGTTTTCTGTAGTATCCAAATTGCTAAAAGCACCTTTAAAATACGCGTTAAGCGTCTCAACTACTTCCTTGTCTCTAGATACTAGACTTTCATTTGGTATGGGAGTTAAACTATTATTGGATATTTGGATACTTAAATGAAAAAAGGGGTTTTACTGTTTTCCAAATATTTTGGGATCTGTTACGGAATTCATTCATATTCACTTTTTTTTTTCCTTCTTATGAAGTCTACTGGTACTTTTTGCTGTCTGAATTTGATTTCTTCAACAGTTAACCATATTTTATGAAACTTTATTTCAAGCTCTAGTCTTTTCATAATTGCTTTGCTGAGATTTTTATTATAACTTTGAGTGATTATTTCGAATTAGCTTTCTATTTATGGGTGCATAATTTTTTAAAGTCTCAAAAAATTTATTTTCAAGCAAAAGAAAAACGTCTTCAGAAAAGATAAAGAGGATATTGGCCTATTGGTCGTCGATTCAACATGCAGCCGGTAGAAAGAGAACCGGATACCACGAACGAAAGCGAGGTATATTTGGTGTCATTTTAAAAAGAAGAACTTGTGAAAGTGCCAGAGTTTTTGGATCCAGATGAAAACTACAAGCTATTTACTGTTTTAGGTAACTCAGCCAAAGAGCCCCTAGCTCCAGTAACCGAGGAAAAATGTGTATCTGTCCACCGCAAAATGGGAGGGAGAGACTGTCGCTCGGGGGGATTAGGTCAGCGCCGGCGTTCTTTATGTCATCGATCAGCAAATTTTGAGGAAGGGTCGGGAATATCTGCTGGTATAGGTTCGTTATGAGCTTTGGCCGCTTGTCAAACAGCAGGGCGGACCAAGGACAAGTTTAGAACTAGAAAAGGGCAGCAATTTCACAAATTGTCTTCATCACTAAGTCTTCAACCACTTCCAGGACACATGAAGGACGTACGGGCCGGTTGATCGTGGTAAACCATAGCCACAGTGGTTTGATAAGCAATGCAATCTTTCATATCGGTCTTCCATGGGAGGCTAAAGATTCAAATTATGAGAGGCATACCTCTACTCGACACTCTGCGTCCTATTGTCCTTTCGCGCCTACAAGCAACCCCAAACATTACCCTGATCAAAACAAGGTTGAAAAGCTGTGCGATCGCTGACAAACAGAATGGAAACAGAAACTCACTGTCAAGCACGTCCTGTGTATGATCGACGCTGCAAACAAAAAACTCTTGCTATAGAGCTACACCAAATGTCACGGGCAGTCAGTCAGTAACGACCACGAAGATGACGGCGAAGGACATTATAAATAGAATATTCGTATCATATGGCTATCGTGTAATCACCCCGAGATAAGCAAGAAGATCAGTTTCATAACGCTATTGACTTTCCAGACTAAAGTGAATACTGGCATCCAGATAATGACTCAGACTGCGACGAATGCATGGATGCAGATTATGAGCCATTCGTAGAATATCAATACTATTGAGCCACAGGTCTCAGCTGTGACAAAGTGAGCCGTGCTTCGAGAAGGCAGTGTAGTAGAGGGTGGTTCAACCAGGTTACAAAAATCCACGCAAGTTCGTGTAGAGTTAAGCGTTTACCATGTATTTGTCGCAAGTCGGCAACAAATATCCTTTGGGTCTAATTCGTTGGTAGCGACGTTGACCACGGTCTCGATAGTCGATAGACTTTCACGTAGGCGGGCCACTAATGGGACCTTGACCTTTTTGCTATATCCACCGGGGGGAGACTAGTTGTTTGCGTTGATGCATTTTTCATATCTTCCACTAAAGTGGGAAGAAGCACTACCCATTCACGTTTTTCAAAGACACTCTCTAGTTCTTGTTGTGCCTGCACACTGAAAAGTCACTCGGCCAGCCGACTATAAAAGAAATCGACAAAAGCTTGCGTTCTGTGGTGGCCTAGTTGTGCTCTGCGGACTCAAACCGCCATGCTTAGATATGATTTTAGTCGCTACTCCCTTGAATTCGTGCCTGTCGTCGACCATCAACGTGTTTGACCATACAAGTGGTCCGTTCTATGATATGTTAGTAAATGTCACGGCAATCTCGTCCACTAACTTCGAGGTTAATTGTATGACACCTTTGTAGAGTGAGGCCACGTCGACCAGTGTTAAAGCATACCTGGATGTTTTATGACCAAGTTTGTCATGTGGGAGAAAGAGAAGATCGGCCTGGTAAAGTTCGTTGGATCATTTCGTTGTAAAATTGGCAAAAAGCTCCTTAATGGGCGAGTCTGCATGTATCTTCCGACCACTTATTTAGATAACCTCCTCCTGACACTCTCCTTTGAAGCAGCGCTTTTTGGTAGTCTCAAATAAAGTGCGGTAATGCCCTAAAACAACCCAGGTCCATTGTAAGTTTTGTTGAGAATAATAACGTGAAAAGTTTGGTTTTGTATTTTTTTCCACCATCGCCGATTACAGTTAACGAAACCATTTATTCGAGTAGCCGGATCAGTCTCAAACAGGCAGATTGAGCGTGTTCGGGTAGTTCACCGGTGTATACATCGGAGATTCGCAGATCTAGTCGAGAGAACTCGAAGATATCATATAGCTTCCAGAAAGGGGTATTATCCAGTCGTAGAAATCGACCCATTAATATACCTTGACCTAAGTCAACTAATTATAAAGATGTATGTCATCAACATATCTAATACCGTAACTATGTTATCAACCGATGTATGCCTTGCGTATATTGAATTATCTGCATGTATTAGAAGAGATGATTTTCCAGATTACCTGTTTGAGAGTGTTTATAATGATGGCATACATTAACTTGGTATGAATAATAAGTGCATCTATAAATTTGCGTGAATTTTTCTCAATAGTCATTTACTTACAATTTATACCACTTCCTTTCCCTCTAAAGCTTTTGAAAACCTTGCATTAGAGACTAACTATCATATATAAAGACCTTAACAGACTTCATGAATGGTTTAAAAATCACTCTATGGCAACAAATTGTACAAAGTTTCAAATAAATTTCTTGGGAATGAAATCCCCACCAGCCTCTTTTAATATATTTGGAAATAATTTATTTGTTAAAAGGAAGTGGAACTGCTAGGAATTAATATTGTTTCTAAATTGACTTTCTCGAAGCATATACAAAAATTATCTATTGTAGCAAATATCAAACTTTCTTGTTCGGTTAGGTTTAGAAGCTATGTGGATATTTTACTACAAACAAGAACCCATGTCAATAGTTATATTTTATGTAGAGTTTTATATTTTTCTTTGATATATATGTTTTATAAGAAAACTTTCAATAATTTTATC
This sequence comes from Euphysa ruthae, assembly GCA_035046665.1. Classification (NCBI taxonomy): domain Eukaryota; kingdom Metazoa; phylum Cnidaria; class Hydrozoa; order Anthoathecata; family Corymorphidae; genus Euphysa; species Euphysa ruthae. Next base: position 9,782 of record JAUZNK010034183.1, read on the forward strand.
TATCGTGTTAAAGAACGAGCTTAACGGGTAATCTATAATAACAAACTAAATCCCGAACAAATGTGGGATAGTTTTTTTTAAAAGATGTACCTCATGTACATCCTCCAAAATTCTTTTATTTTGTAACTCCCACCTACAAGAACATCTAAATATGGAAAAAACTCACTTATGTTTGAAGAGTATTTTCTTTGGAATAGTCTTCCCCTTAATTATAAAAGTCCAAAACCTTTGCCTATGCTTGGATCTGCATATTATGTCGAATATGTCGTTAATTAGTTCTTTGTGTATTTTTTGTTTTATGTTTTACTATTTTATAATTTACATACATAGTGTTTATATAATACCTGATGATATTGGTATACAATTACGTAAGCGTTAAGACGCTAAATAAATAAATGAATGAATGAATGAATGAATCCCCATGTGAGAATCTTCGATGGATGCGTCAGTAGGCAAGTATCTAATACTCGGAATTCCAATTGAACCTTATTTTTATGTAAGGTTAGGTATACGTTAACATAAAAGGTACAAATGCGTACTAATGTATTGAAAAAGTCGTGAATGAATGAATATATAACCCGATCTTAGAAAATGGTATTTTAATAGACATACCAGTTGAATCAGAAAGGCTAGAACATGCTGTTGAGGTCTGTATTCGGAATCTCGATGGTGTATGTGCAGTATATGAAAATTATCGATGTTAACACTATGTATACGAGGCCTTGCAGTAAAATTCGTCAGCAAGTGTCATGTTATACTGAGCTAATCGCAAGCATTTGAATATATAATATGCCTCAATCTAACAGTGCCTACAGGTCAGCGGTGTTATAACTGTAACATTCGATTGAACACCGGTGGTAAACTATAGCAAGACATTCCCGAAAGAATGTGCGGTACCTTAATATGTTTTTTTCGGTGTCTAGTGGTTCACAAAATAAGTCGAACTACTCCACTTCACATGATGTTATCGAAACACCAGGATATGAGATGCGATATGCCTCCCAGTGGCTGCCGGGCAGTTTGTATGTGTCATAGTAAAAGATTAATGAGGTGGCAGCAGCATCTCTACTCTGTTCTGGAAGCTCGTCAGTGGCAAAGACTCCCAGAAAGCTAGGCAGCTGAACGCTCCATATATCCTTCAGTTTAAACTGAGACTTGCCGTTTTTTGTTGCTTAGAGAAGAAGGTCATGTCCATACGATACTATGCCTTCTCTTTCGCCTTACGCTATTTCGTGAAATTTGTGGCAGCGGTTCTCAGATCTACTCACTTGACAAACCAACGGGATGATGTGATTCACATAGCGGCTTCAGCCACCGCTTCGGTGGCAATCAATGTAAGCACTGGCTTTGCGCGAGTTAAAGACAACCAAAGGGCCATATTGGTAAGAAGTAACCGCTTCTGTCGAATTACACCCAGGAATGGGTGGAACAGGAGACATACTGTCGGTACAACATTAGCAGCTACCTCAGTTACCACAAGAAATTTTGGACAACAACGCCTTTATTTATTTTACATTTAGTCTCGAAGTGTATCTGGATGTCTGGGTACCATCCTTCGAGCTGACCTGCACCAATGTGTTCCAGCTTGGAGGTTTTTCTCTGTTGAGAAACCCAGAAGCAAAAGTAAAGACCCTGAAAGGAAACTATTGTTAGTTATTGCAATAAATTCCCTAATTGTAGCCGTATTTATCGAGGCTGGAAAGCCTGTGTTTTTATGGAGCTTATTAATTGCATCTACAATGGTGGATGCAGAGTCGTAGTTCCCAGGGGCTAGGCGGACTCTTTTGTGGAAATCTACTAGTAGGTTGTTCTTCTTTCTAACATTATACTAGGTGTATAATATGGTAGTGCTGATTAGAAACACCTCCCATTTTCCAGGAAACAAGAGGGTCTCAGCTAGCCTAACTAAGTTATTTCCTGTGCCGTGTTGTCCTGGTAAAATTGAGCGATATTCATTAGCGAGAGGAATGATTGTCGGAGTCATTATTAGATATCCCAGTATGGTGTAGTCTCTAAAAGAAGTGATATAATTCTCCGCGTTGTTGAACTTCTTTACGTGGAGTTCTAAGTTAAAATGCATGATTAAAAAAGTACAATGCTTTTTCATGACACCCTTGCTCAGCGTGGTCTATGACTTGGTTGAGTAGCTTAATACAATTTCCCTTTTGCTGTGTTTAGTCGTCACATTCTGTCGGTTCAAAACTTAACTGACTTTTAACTGATGGCTTCGGTACCATTCTAAGAGTTCATAGTATTGGTTTTTTAAATCTACCCGTTCGATTCTAGCAATAGTCGAATGCTTACGAAAACCTTCGAAAAGCCTACCCCAGCTGCAAAGGAAATTTACCGAGCTCCATAACTCCAAGTGGAACCTGTCCTTTGAAACCTTGTGAACCCTTAACAAGATAGTGGAAAGCTGTCACGAGGTTGCTATCTTAAAGTGGGTAATTATCGATTTCAATTTCACCACGCTCGTTAGACATAACATCGCTGCATTATAACTTAAAACATATCGGTACGCCTCTCAATTTCTCATGTGGAATGTCACGGACCTAACATTTTCCGTGCTTTATGGTAGCCTTTAGATCTATTGCTCATTGCTTGTAGTTCCTGCAATGTCGGCACCTTGCTTTTAAGTTTCAAAATCTGAAGTCGGCTAATAGAAGTGTAGCCAATTGCCAATAAAGTTATGTTACCCTGAAACGCCTTTTTCAGCATTTCTCTTTTCTCCTAGACAAGCTTATGGCGAAGTATTGCTTGTTCCTGCTTTTTCTTGAAATTTTTATATTTGGTCGAGTTAGTTGCCTTTGTGTGTGTGTTTTGGCAATCTCTTTCACCGCTGCTTCTAACAAAATTGCGAGATCAACGGCCTTGAGAGCAAGTGAACTTTTCAAAGTATCGGCACTCATTTTAACCCACTATGTTAAAGAATATATATAACTCAACATGAAAATTTCGAATGGAGTTCTAGGTATTAGATACTTACTTACCAACGCATTCAGCGAAGATTCCCATATGTGGGCCGAAAATGTGCAGTAAAACATAGTTCATTCAGATCCTCCTACTCAACTCACTGTCACGATATGCAGCGCTCTCCCTTTGTGTTTATCGGCCGGACTAACCAGCGTATTCCGAAATCATTACCGGGTTCAAACCCGAGAACTACTAGTTACGACTTACACTGCTATTTGCAAAGAGCCAGTCGAGTTTGATACAAAAAAGAGGAACATTCTAATTGAGGATGATCTGATAGGAGATGCAGAACGGTCGAACTAGTTCAATAACCTGATTAGGAATAGGAGCCACCGCGACAACAATACACTCATCTTCGTAACCCGTTGTTGTTGTGGAAGTGGAGATGCACGACGCCAGCATTTTCAAATGGACTACATGTTTCTCTTTCGGTTCCCAACCGAAAAAAAGTAGTCCAAAGCTTAGTTGATCAAATTACCTACGGTGCCATTGATCTATTTATGGACGTCTATAATGAGACGACCAGTGAAAATTTAGATCCCTAATGGTTGATCTATTTCACGCACGTTATAGCGATCCACGTGTGCGATTTAGATGCTCATATAGTCAAACGCAGCCGAGATATATAAAATGGTGAGCATATTTGGACATGACATTAAGCCCGATCACACTATTACTAAACACAGCACAGCAGGAACAATTATGTCTAAAGGAAACATGGACTTTTTTTGTCCTAAAGGAAAATCCGGTGAGCGTGAGTCTTTCAGTGCTTCTGGTCCTAAAGTTCACCTAGTAAAACATAATTCTTGCTTTGGATGGAGCTGTTTCTCAAAATAAGAATATCTTATTGTTCTCTGCATTTACGCTTTTATGGCATGGCTCAATTAGTGGCTACGACCAGGCGATATTGAAGGAAGGACTCTCCGAAAAAAAAACATGTCCTGCATATCGCCGCATCATATAATCTTTGGAATAGGCTTTTTACGTTCGTACCTGCAACGCTCCCAAAGGCGGGTCACTGGCGGATAAAAATCGATGGAAAGATCGCTATGAGTTTTGAGACAAGATATTCCGAAAAGGCACATCAGTATGTCAAGACCAGTGAGATGATTTCAGAGTTTTATTCAATGAGTGGTGTGTAAACTCTTAGGAAAACTCGTGATCTTCTTGGAAATTAGCCCAACTTTCATTTTTCCTTCGCTCATATCAACGGTTATTTAAAAGTTTGCTTAAAGGAAAAGTGCCAAACAAATTTGTTTATGACTTTGAGGATAACATAACTATAGCTATTTTGGAGAAATTTGAGCCACGCAGTCAAACGAAAGATCTACAAGCACAAGAATAATTTTGGTATGATCTAATTTATTCACATTAAAAAAAAATTTCTCATTTTCATTTCTACTTTTACTTTGCGGAATGCTTTTTATTGTCAAAAAAAATTTTTATTTTTATCAAACATCGGAAACAAGTATTTACTTTCGTATTTTCATTCAATATGTTTTATTCATATTTACATTTTTCTTGTTCACGTGTTTTCTCAATTACATTTTAACTACGGTACTCTTATTAACATATTAACATTTAATGAGCGGAAACGATTTTGGGAAATCTTTTTTTTTAATCCTTCTCAAATTAAGGAATCACGTTTCACAGACATAAACGACCCTGATGTAAATTTCTATGATGAAAATGATTTAGTCAACTTTAAAACTTTTTTACCTGTGACGTGACGTTTGCGGAAGAGTTATTTCCAGGAACTGTTTTTGCTGTCGATTTTGTTCAGGGTGGTGTAAATAAAGTTTTAGTTGTTGGGATCTTTTACGATTGTTTGTTGGTACTGCACTTGTTGGTACTGTTATTATGATGATGGCTGTTGTTAATGCTTTTTATTCATCTTGTCTCGGTCTGTCACGTCCCATTTTCTGTTTTTTTTTTTTATTTGTGTTTTTAGGTTTTGTATATCACTTTCGAGAAAATTTGTTATCTTATCTTTGTTTTTCAATTCATTTTTTAGACCTTCGTTTTGTTTTTTTAGGCCTCAATTATTATTTGTTCTGTTATTTTTTTGATTCATTTTTTTAATGCAATACTTTTTAAACTCATTCATTAGTCATCGAGAAGACTTTGAAATTCTTTCTCGGTAATAAATTTATGAGATGCTGATTTATTAGTTTCTCCATTTGTTATTTTATCAATAAGTCTTTGTTGCAATGTGTTTTTTGAACCTCCAGTGTTGATTTTTCTGCAATTAAGTTCAGATTTGTCCAATAGTCAACGCTTCGATATATGTAACATATCCCATTTCAGTTTTATAATTTTTTTTTTTTACTTTGATTTTAGATTTTTTTAAATCTATCTAGCTACAGAAGAAAAAAAGCGACCATTGCGTTTCGAAGCTGTTGCAAAAAGGTTTTTAAAAAATAGAATTCTGTTAAACTTACCTTTTTCTCTTGGTGATTTTTCTGGCTTTAATATCATCTCTTCGACATTTTCACGAATGCCAATAAAAGATTTATCATCTTAAATATTATTATCCTTTCATTCTAAATTCTTCGATTGTATCATCATCGTTTAAAAGAGATTTACATAAACTTAACAATGTTCAGCGTTTAATGGATTTTTTGAGAAAAATTCTGGCATTTTTCCTAATTTTCAAGCATGTGAACTTTGTACCTCATATTTTAAAAAGATCCATCTTCGTATATAATAGCTTCAATACATGTATGTCTTCCTATATACCAAATTTCATAACACAGTTAACGACCGTTTCTTTGATGAAATTTCCCAACCTAAAATGCGTATCCTCGTGATGTCAAGAATGCTAAAAAATGGTATAACGTAATCATTTTCCAGAGTGGTGATAATATCTCTGACTGATAAACTTCTATATATTGATTTCAATGACTAAATTATAATCTTGATCTATTGGTCTTATAAAGTTGTTAAAAGCTCGTTGTAGACACAGAAGTTATATAGGTAGTATTTAGATCATTAACAAAAAAATTATTAAGACAAATTAATTTGGTATTTAAAGTCTAGCTTTCAAACTCTTTCTTTGATTAAAATAATAAATGATTATTATTTTGATTAATTTTGATTATGATTTGTTATATGTTTATATCTATAACTATATCTTTCAGGTTAAACAAAGGAGAAGACAACAGCTTCTCTTATCTTGTTGTGACAACTTTGCCACTGCTTTTCTTGAAGGATTAATCACCCGCCTAACAGAACAAAGACTTATTCCGAATTCGTTGTAAAATTACTCGATTTCTCATACAAAATTAGTATATTAACCAAGTAGTCATACTTTTCGCTAGTATTTGGCAAGTATTCTTCAATGTAACATTTTGTCTTAATGTTTTATCAATGTAAATAAAGTGCCATTCGATAATCGTATTTAAGTACGAAAGTTGATTTCGGTGCTTTATTTTGCAATTTTTCTTAAATCTTCTCCTTTTTGATCAAACAGTTTTACTTTCACCTGTACCAATGACAGATTTTAAAAAAAAACTACATGCTTTTTCAAAACTTAAAAAACGTTTTTTTATTTATATATGGAATATAGTGAATTTGCATATCCTTGCTATCTCGCAGTTACATTTTTTTTTCCTTTCTAATTTTTCTTTGTTTCAAAAGTGTATAATCATTGGCGTACTTAAGCTTAGTCAAGTTAGTTGGACGACTAAGTAAAAAACTATGTTATTTTTAAAAATTTATTACATTAATTATTGCTGAGAAAATAAGGTTTTCCAACCTAAAGCAAAAAACAAATTTAAGTTACCATGTATGCGCTACTAAATAATTAATCCGAAGGAGGGAAACTCATTGTTTATTTGAAAAATGATGATGTAACCCGTGCCATTCGTTTACTGTATTTTTTGTGTTTTGGCTTATCTAACATAGTCTCCTGACGTGGCAGATAAGCGCATTGATTGGCTTAGCTCTCTCCCTGACTAAGCTGTACAGTTTTGACTTACCTGAAAAAAATAGCCAACTTTCGTGTAAGTTCTCGTTAAATTAGAATTTTCTTGTTTTTGGCTCAGCAATTTCTAGGTTGAAAACACAAGCAGCAACGAATTCACGTGTAGATGAGTCGGTTACGAGGAATGATTTTGTTGCCATTTAAAAACGCCTTTATTTATTGAGTTACAAAACTCGTTGGACAATGGGATCATGATACTTGAGCCAACTTTTCACGAAAATTTGCTGAAAGATCATACTGCTGAAGCATTAATACCTAAATGCCTCCACATACAAATAGGACCTTTGTTGCTTTGATTTGAGTATCCCCACCCACCCCTTATTCCAATCAAGTATCCGGTTAAGGTATATTCGAATATTCATATAAGATCATAAGATCAGTTTTTTATTAAAATAATTAAATTGGCCTCATTTTTCTCCTAAATTATGGCTCCCAGGTCGTGAAGTTCCTTTTATTTTTACGATAAATTTAGATCTTACTTTGATGATGCTGTATACACTAAAACAATGTACTTATATTAAAATGGTAATGTCATTGACACATACTATGAACTACAACTTAGTAACTAGGAGGTATCTTATATATTAGCATGGTCGGGTAAATAGATGGTAATTTTAGGTTTTTTGGCCGAGCGGATAAGGTATTGGTCTCCAGATCCTAGAGCTGTGAGTTGGAACCCACCTCGGAACCAACGATTTGAAAGGTAAAATTAGACCTAAGGATGTAAAAGATGATCCTTGATTACATTATACTCCATTGAAACAGGGAGTCTTTTGTATAGCTTGCTTTTAATTCGGAAAGCAGTTTTTAAGTATGAATTACAAGGTGCGACCTTTGGAACACACTCCATATAAACTATAAGTTCACTTTTAGCTTGAAAAAATCACTTGTGGTGCAAGTTAATTGAGTGAGCAAAGTCATGATATATGGACCAGAGTGTTCTAACTATTCGAAAATAGTGGGCTTTGCATTATCGCTAATAGGACACCAATATCAGACTTCAGAGTGTTCTCCAACATCGCAAGATAAAAGAGCATAAATATATATTCCTTCAATCTACAGACAGTGTTTCGCTGTACAACAGCTCATCAGTGTAGCTTGGAACACACTATATAAATTATAGGTTCACTTTTAACTACAGGATTTTTGATTGAACAAATCACTTGTGATGGGAGTTAAATATAACTGTATATAAGAGTGAACGAAGTCATGATATATGGACCATCACGACAATTGTCCGTCAGCAATTCTCTGCCGAGAATTTTCCGGCGGCATTTCGCCGTCAGACAATTCTCCGGTGTACAATTCGCTGGAAGACAATTCTCCAGACGGCAACTTGCCGTCAGACAATTATACGTTAGAAATTTTATTTTTTGTCTGAAAATCGGATAGGGCCAATACAAACCTACTTAATTTAAAATTCGACACAGTGACATTGTAGATAAAAATATAATAATATATCCTTAATATATATATATATAATATAATATGTTGCGAGTTCAATCTCAAATGATGTTTTATTTACTTATTATATCACTCGCACTTGAGATGTCATCTTCATTA
>JAUZNK010034194.1:0-35128 GCA_035046665.1 Euphysa ruthae
ATGTGTGTGTGTGTGTGTGTGTGTGTGTGTGTAATTTTTGCGTACTGTTTTTATATATTGTGAGTCTGTTTTAGTCTTAGGTGGGGATGGTGTTATTTATATAGGGTGGGGATGGTGTTGTATATATAGTGTGGAGTATGGTGTTGAATATATAGGTTAGGGATGGTTTGGTTTTCAAAAGAAGTTAGTAAATAATATGAAATAATATATTTATCAAAGTCCTTTTTCTTTCAAGTTAAAATTTTTTTAACAAAGCTTTTGAAATCTTTACATATTGGCATTGTACCTGATTTCAATCATGTATGTACTTTACTCAAATTCTAAAATAAGGGTTATCACCAGAATAGTTTACTATATGACGATGATCCTTATCTCTATCGTCTATTTATTTTATAGTGTGATAATAATGTTACTAATAATGTTAATCTCAAAATTTTTTTTTAGGCTTAAAAATGCTTTTTATGAAACGTTTCATTGTGCTTAATTGTATGTAATTTATAATTAAGCATTGATTTCATTGCATTACATTTCAAATTTACTTCTATATTCTGAAAATATTACCAATCTAAAGTTATTGCTTATACAACAATTCATTGTGTAGTAAATATTTTTCTTATTTTTTAAGCAATATGTTGGTTGTGCTATAGGTAGTCGTGATCGGAGTTTATCTATTTGGGTAGGTTTTTATTTTTGTTTATTAAGCCTATAAATTGTACTCATGTGCTGACCTGCTAAAGTTTCTTATATCAAATTTTTTTCAAATTTGTCAAGAAACCTTAGGGTAAACATTTTACTTTTCATGTTGAGAATATTATATTTCACCATAATTTAAAGTTTAAAAACAAATAAAAAAAAGTACTTTAAAGGATTTTAATGCTATTGAATGTTAATAAACATCAGTTAATGGCTTTTAAACTCTTTTCTTTTTTATTTTATGCGATAGTTCAAGGGGTTATAGATACTCTCGTTATTAAGTTACAATTAAATTAAATTTTTTATATAAAAATTTGTTAAAATTGAAATTGGAATGTATTTAACTTCACTATGGGGGGTTCTTCCTCTGACAAAGATGTAAAAACAATGGCTTCTAAAAAGACAACGTGACATAATCCCCATCATCTTGATTTTAGTCACCGTCTCTAGGAGAGCATGCGTTATTTTGAGTCTCCAATTGTTCTCTAATTTTTCGTTTAAAATAATCGGGTTTTATTTTTAAGTTACTGTTGTTGTTTGTCAACAGCAAGCATTAAAAGAACTGAAATCTAATGACAACGTTTCTATATACCCATACGATAAAGGATCCGGATTAGTTTGAATCAGTAAAGCCGATGCAATTAAAAATCTAGAATTATCGATTACCGTCTAATGCCTAAATTACTTCTTAAAGTTCAAATTACATTAAGAAACCTAAAAAAGAAAAACAAATTTACTGTCAACGACTACAGGATATGATACCCAAGTGATTCTACTCCACCCGGTTTATATGGGTTGATTAAAGCTCCCAAGCCAGAAAAAGATTACCCATTATTGTTAGCACAGTTGCGACTCCAACATACATACTTTCAAAATATTTAGTCGATCTTATTCAACCAACTTTAAATTTAAACAAAACAAGACTTAAAAATTCTAAACAATTTGCAGGTATCTCGAAATCTTGGAGAGTAGAGCCTAACAAAATCTTTGTCAGAGGAAGAACTTATTTAACTGTAGCTCTATAACCCCTTGAAATATTACAAAAAAAGAAAGAGTTTAAAAACCTAATGTTTATTAATATTCATTAAATAAAAATAAGGTCATATAATATCAACATAAATAAGGCAATGATGGATGGTAATAATTGCATAACTAATACTTGTATTTTTTCAACTCATACTTGTATTTGCATAAATAATACTTTTGTTTGCACAAATAATACTTGTGTTTGTACAACTAATATTTGTATATGAACAACTAATACATGTATTTGCATAACTAATACTTGTGTTTGCATAACTAATACTTGTATTTGCACAACTAATATTTGTATTTGAACAATTAATACATGTATTTGCATAACTAATACTTGTGTTTGCATAACTAATACTTGTATTTGCATAACTAATACATGTCTTTATACAACTAATACTTTTATTTGTACAACTATTACTTTTATTTGTACAACTAATACTTGTATTTCTACAACTAATACATGTCTTTATACAACTAATACTTTTATTTGTACAACTAGTACTTGTATTTGTTCAACTAATACTTTTATTTGTACAACTAATACTTTTATTTGTACAACTAATACTTTTATTTGTACAACTAATACTTGTATTTGTAAAACTAATACTTGTATTTGCACAACTAATATTTGTATTTGAACAATTAATACATGTATTTGTATAACTAATACTTGTGTTTCTACAAATAAAACTTGTGTTTGCACATCTAATACTTGTGTTTGCGTTACTAATACATGTATTTATACAACTAATACTTGTATTTGTAAAACTAATACTTGTATTTGTGCAACTAATGCTTGTATTTGCACAACTAATATTTGTATTTGAACAATTAATACATGTATTTGCATAACTAATACTTGTGTTTGCACAACTAATATTTGTATTTGAACAATTAATACATGTATTTGCATAACTAATACTTGTGTTTGCATAACTAATACTTGTATTTGCATAACTAATACATGTCTTTATACAACTAATACTTTTATTTGTACAACTAATACTTTTATTTGTACAACTAATAATTTTATTTGTACAACTAATACTTGTATTTGTACAACTAATAATTTTATTTGTACAACTAATACTTGTATTTATACAACTAATACATGTCTTTATACAACTAATACTTTTATTTGTAAAACTAATACTTTTATTTGTACAACTCATAATTTTATTTGTACAACTAATACTTGTATTTGATCAGCTAATACATGTCTTTATACAACTAATACTTGTATTTGTACAACTAATACTTTTATTTGTACAACTAATACTTTTATTTGTACAAATAATACTTTTATTTGTACAACTAATACTTTTATTTGTACAACTAATACTTTTATTTGTACAACTAATATTTTTTTCATTTACATAAGTTTGGCCCTCAAATTAATCTTTCTATATTTTTTTTTCACAACTTTCAGCATAGGTAGTTGGTTATTTATGAATTATTCTCAGATTCTTAACTAACTTATTAACCAGTCTTCAATGTTTGGTGAGAAACCTGTTTAAAAATCCATATTTAGCCAAAAAGAGGATTAGAAAATCTGGGTAGCACATCGTTTTAATAAAGATATCTATAGTTCAAAGGTTAAAAAAAATTTTTTTGATCAAGCACATGGAGACATCAGGGTTGCCAGATAATTTCATTCAAAATTTATCTATATATTCAGTATTTAATTTTAAATTATCTAATATTAAAAAATTTTTTTTAATATGCTATATTATGAAATGATTTTCATTTTATATGTTTAAGCTATTTTTTGATTTAATCAGTAAAGAGTTAATTTATTTTTTTCTCAAAATTGTTTTTTGCAAATTCTTTTGATTTGAAAAATTATTGCATTAGTTTCTTAAAATTAATTTTGTGACACATGTTGTATCAATCATATCAACCATATTGAATTAACCTTGTCAACCATTTTGCAAAAATCTTGTCAATGATATTGAATTAATTTTGTCATCCATGCTGAAAACTTTAAAGCTTGGAACACCTTTATTTTACATGCTACCTTTGTTTTTCTTTTTCTTAGATGATACCATTTTTTTATGAGCTTTATATTTTTCTTTTTTCTTTCATTATTTTGTCTAGAAATCAAAAATTTTTGATTTTTTCCAATAACTTTCATCTTCAGTATACTTCAAAAACTTAAATGCAAATATCACGCTTATTTTTATTATTTATTCTGATAATGCCATTGTCTCTTCAAAGTTTAGTTGAGGTTCTTTTAAGTGAAATTTAATAAGTTTTCAGAGGATAAGTTTCTTTCCTAACTTATATAGTTGAGTATATTTTTGAAAAAATGATAAATTGTATATTCAATGGCACAGACTGGTTTAAATATGGATCTTTGTACCTTATATAATCTCTTAATTTTTTAAATTGTTTGGTCATTTTTTATAAATTTTTGTGGTACAATTTTGTGCTACCATACAATCATAATTTTTTTGCGGACCAGTTTTTCAGTTAAGTCATGGAAATTTGAGAAAAAAATTATGGAAAAGTCATGAAATTTTTTTTTTAGTTGACTTCATTAAAGAGGCCATTGGCTGTTTTCAATGAGCTTTTTCAGAATTCAGTCATGGATATTTCATGGTAATTATATTTATATTGTTTTATATTACATTTTTAAACTGGAAAATTTTTCTCTGATTCCTTGCGAAGCCAATGGAGTTCTATAAAATTACCTTGTTTTTCAGTAGTGGACCTGCATGAGGTCATTTTGGGCCTAATATAAACATTTTTAAAATTTAAGTTTATAGATATCTGCTCCTAAATTTTTTTAAAAATTTTGCATTTATTTACCATAAGGGCCATAAGGACTAAATGGATTCTTTTAACCAATATGACCACCTTACAGTGTTTTTTTGAAAATTTTCAGTAACACATTTTAAGTGTGAACCATGCTTTTATTTTTGTAATATTTTTTCAACTATTGTCTAAAAATGCATTCAATTTTTCAATTGGTGTTACGTTGGAAATTATAACATTTTGATATATTGGTGCTTTTGGCCATTTAAACTATATTCCTTTTTCTTTTCAACTCTGCATGGTCTGCATGAAGCTAGAGGACCAATAGAAGCCATTTTTATACCCAAATAGCCATCTTCTAAAAATTTGTAACTAATTTCTCTCTAGTTGTTTATTCAATTCACCAGATCTTGAGAGACTGACTCCGCGTTTCTCTGTGCTAATTTATTTAAGTGTTCCTTGATTATGGATGTTTTTTTACTCTGAGTAGTTCCAAATACTTTGTTTGTTAGAGATAATTATGTGTTTAATCTTTTGTTTGTTAGAGATAATTGTGTGTATATTCTTTTGTTTTTGGAGATAATTATGTGTATATTCATTTGCTTGTTAGAGATAATTATGTGTATATTATTTTGTTTGTTAGAGATATTTATGTATATATTCTTTTGTTTGCTAGAGATAATTATGTGTATATGATTTTGTTTGTTAGAGATAATTATGTGCATATTATTTTGTTTGTTAGAGATAATTATGTGTATATTCTTTAATATGAGTAATTATGTTATATGCGATGTAACACTTTTGTTTAATTGTAGATATTTTGTTTACCAGGAGTAATTGTGGCTATTTTATGTTGGCATGTTCATTAGATGGTACCGTTGCTTTCTTTCATTTTTCCAAGGAAGAACTTGGACAAGTAATGGCTAGTGAAGATAAGGTATATTTTGTTATTAACTTTCAATAAGACCATTTCATACAATTATTATGCTTTAGTTTTGACAAACTTGTCATTTTCTCCATCATTTACACTTTTTTTTTTTTTTTTTAACTGACATGTAGGATTTTGTACTATACCAGGGAAATTCTAACTAAATATTAAGCTTCTGGTAACTCTTCAAGTTCTCTGTTTAACCAAGTGACAATAGGAACCATAGTTTTGTCTACATATCCATATATCCATAAATTCTTGCTGCATTTTCTCGGAAAATCTGGAAAATATTTTAGCACCTCAATTCAATATTGGCTTATAAATCTTTTGAAAAATTAATTGATCTTAGAAAGCGGCTTTTTAGTCATTTTCCTGTTACCAAGCTTTTTAGTTGTTTTACCAATTAATGTATTACAAGAGTTTTTATAAAAAAAAATCTGAATTTGAAATTTGTAGTTGCATGTTTTTTAGAAGGAAATCAGACAGAAGGGTGTTTAAGAATTTAAAATTTTACTATATAAAAGTGGTAGCTAAAACAGGTCTTGGAAATTTCCCTAATAAACGACTCTGTTTAATCCATATGCACACATACTTAAAATTCTAAGTTTTTAAATAGGTTTACATTACCTGGCGTAACACTAGCTCATGGAATTGTTTTAGACAATATTTATACTCTTCTTCTTTGAAACTGTGTATTCTTAAATATACTGTTCACAACAAAAATAATATTTAAGACTTTTGTGAAAACAAAGTGAAGGAGTCCTAATTTAATGACATCACATGACAGCTAAAGTTCCATCATCATCATCTTCATTGTAATCGTCACCATCATCATTGTCTTCGTCATCATCATCGTCATCATCGAAGGTGCTCTCCAGAGTATTTGACCACATGAGTTGATAATCGAGCTCCTTAATTGTGTCTGATGTGCGATGACGATGCTTGGGCCTTATTTATGTCAGGTGCACGATCGGTTTATGAAGGAATTGTCATGTACCTTCAAAACAGAAATTAATATTAACTTTGGTAATTGATTTTCCTTAAAAATACCACCTCACCTGGATAGACCATACTGATAACATAAATAAACGTATTCTAGTGGAGATATTAACTGCACCGCATATTTGTTGCAGTCCCATATTCTTATACTATAAACCAGGAGGGGTGGATCAAAAAAAAGTTCAGAAATGTAGCTTTGTTTGAAATTATAAATATGAAGCTTTTTCACAATTAAATTAGTTTGATTGCTTTTATTATTTGAAACAGGTAAGCAAACAGGAAGGATAAAAATAAATAGAAAACATTATAATAATTGATATTTAATTGATATAAAACTTTTAATTTTTATAATATTGCTATACTTAATGTACTTCTTTTATATTTACTGTAGTAAAATTGAATTTTAGGATACAAGAAAAATATACGAATGAATATTATATAAATATACATATTCCTTTCAGAAATCAGAAATTTTTAACGAACAGTGTATATCAACGATTTAGTAAATAAAATAATAAAGGCAATGTTTAAGAACTGTCGGAATCAGATTTAGAGGAATAACTGCTATCACTACTGGAACTGGATGAAGAGTCGTTATTGTCGATGCAAATATTTGTTCTTTCGATAGATTTTGCAAACTCTTTTATTCTTCGCTTTGCTATGTACTTATCAAGTGCGTGTTTTATAATTTCGCCTCGTTCTTTTTCTGACCAGATTTTGTCGTTTAACTTAATAATTAAATTATCCTGTAGCGAACCATGTTTAATAGATGATCTAAAATTTAAACTTTAATTTCATGTAAGCCGTTGCCTCAGCTTCGAAAACTTTAGACGCAGGTGTTATTTTTTGTAAAATATCCAAATAAGAACATGTTTTTACCAAATTTCTACAAGAGTTTAATTATTTTAAGATACTTTCGACTTTCGGCCTTGTCTCAGCTGTAGTTTTTCTATCGGAAATCACATTTTGAAATCCGTTGATGAGGGATGGCCAGTTATCAAGGAGGAATCACTTGGAACGATAAACCGATGACCTATAAAACGTGTGCCTTCCAATTTTGGTAATTTGTAATGTTTTATATTCAATGCCTCTGATGCGGCTTTTACTTCACCCTTTATTTTCCCTGAGTTTTTAAATAGATAATTGATGCATGTGTAAAGTCATCAATTGCATTAAAAGGTGTATTAGCGAATACTGATTTCACTGCAAGCTCTACTGTATGGTTCACACAATTTATTTTTATTAACCACTCACGGTCTTCCCCTAATTTTCATAATTCCATTAATATGACCTGTGTTTACGCTTGCTCCTTCAGAAGTTATCCGACTCATTTCGTTTTGAATTCTGGCGTTGGTAACCTCCCAGACTCGCAGAATATATCTGTTATTCCCCTTTTGAGTAATTTCGAATCTGTTCCACCCCATTCACTCATCTCAAAAGGAAGCAACAAAATAGAAGTACCCTTCTATTTTGTTGATTATTGAAAATCTATAGTTTTATTAGATGGAAAAGAAGGTGGTTATGTCTCAATAGTTTCAATTAAAAAATTTTAAAAGTCAGTTATTGACTAATCTTATTGGGACCTCGTATATATATTTGTCCACTCATTTTCAACCTAAGTCGATGTTGTTCATCCAGAAAACATTTGCACCAGTTTTCTTAATTTAAAATCGTGTTATGACGATTTTTAGATGCGTTAAAATTCATCGAAGTTTGAATGTTTAGAAAATCATCCTTGGTTTTGTTTGTTTTGACAAATAAAACATGCTCAAAGACGAATGTTGTTCAATTATTACAGGAAATCTAAGCACCAGTTTAAACACATGTATTTTTAACTACTTATGCTGTTTTTAATATAAACAGCAAACTATGAGATTTTTTTATTGTTTTATAATTTATATCTTTACCATTGATTTTTCAAAGTTTTCGTTGAAATTTTCACTAAACTCTTTGTTAGATCATATGTAGCACGGTACAAATTTTTAGTTCAGTTAAAGGATGTTTTGATTCTTTTTTAACAAAATAAAGAATAATCTGATTCGAAATAGAGTTTCATTTAAAAGAATTTATATTAAAAAAAAAACGAAATACGTTGTTTTTGTTACTATTAGCTTTACATTAACTTTTCTTAGTTTTATTTCCTGAGTTTTATTGTTTACCATTTCTTTAAAAGTCAGTATATTTGCATCAAAGATATTTTTTACTAGACAATATTTTGTTTAACTTAGCAAACAGTTTTATCTCTATTTACGGCTTTCGTGTCTTTTCCATGAAGTTGAGCTTTATTTACTGCTAGGTAAGTTTTTTCATCTTTCATTCAAATTCAATATCGTGCAGTTAAAAAACTGAACTTGACTGTTCCTTAAAAAAAATAATTAAATATCAGACTAAAAAATAAAAAACGCGTGTCACGTGGTATTGCACAATCTTGTTTTTCTAAACTCCAGAAGGAAACTTTTATTTACATAAAGAATGTTACAAAGCACATGACATGTGGCAGGTTTTACTTGTATCAGCAATAAAAATAATTGTAATAGTTTATATATTATTATCAAAAGTTGATGAGGTTGAATTTTTCTTGCCCGGTTCCATCGGGCAAGCCTTACGTTTCAACACTGATGGCTGGCTGTTGAAAAAGTGGCGCGAGTATGTATGCGCGGTCCCTATGCTGAGATCACCCTAAAATTAGCTCCTATCAATGAAGTATGCGGAAAATTATTAAACCTAGTTTTAAATTAAAAGAGTCTTAATTTAGTATAGAAAATAAAAATTACTAGATATAAATACCATTACGTTCAATCTGTGTGAGAACCATTTCTTTGTCACTTTATGTTTTTTGAGCTTGTGAGCCATCCGTTAATATTGACATAAATGATTTGCTGACAAGTATTACTGCACATTTATCTGTAAAAGCCTCACTATGCATTGCACAAATTCACGTGCAGCTTTGCCATCTTGGTGACCTTACAAAAATAATACCATTATCAAAATAAATGACAGGTATTTAGAATCATTTGACACAAAGAATGTATAAATGTGTTGGAGACTTCTCAGGCCTTTTAGGAAAAAGGATTTTGTAGGAAAGCAGAAATTAATGTTTCTGCTTTCCTAGAGTAAGTGAAGAAATAATTTATATATATATTAACCTATGTAAAATAAATTCAATGATATAAATAATACTTTCCTAATAATTATTTTGTTTAATTTTGATTTTAAAGTCTATATGCTAAAACCAAATTTCAACAGAAGAAATAAACAATTCCCAATATACAATGTTAAATAGTATAAATAAAAAAAGATTAAGTAAGATTATTTTGTCTCATTTCACACCAAGCCATTGTTTAAATAATCCACATCTGATACTATTTATAATATTCTAACCATAAAAATAATATTATTTGGTTTATATTTAAAACTTTACCTTTACATGGATTAATACTAAGCTATCTTTTTTTAAAAATGAAAAACATTGTGTGTATATCATATCTTTTATTCCAAGAAAAATAACGCTATAAAAAACCCACATGTTTAAAAAAAAACCAATGCCAGGCAAAATATTCTTTTGATGCTCGTTCAGCTTTAAAAAAATCTTCCCGTTAATATAAAAAACAAAATAGAGTGCTAACTATTATAAATAGACTTGTAACAGGGAGGTTGATATAATACTGCATAACTTCAATTATGTTATGTTTTTAAAAATTATTAGTAAATTAAAAAATTTTAAAGTATTTAAAAATTATGCGTCTCCTGCACAGCACGAGTCTAATTTGACTTGTGAGAAAATTAGTGAAATTTAAGGCCTGCTCATATTATTACTTATTAGTGATTCTAACAAACATTTTGTGAAAGTCGTCTATTTGGTTTTTGTCTTTAGTCCTTATAACTTTATGTTAAACATAGAAAAAAAATATATTAGCTTTGGAAAAATTATCATTAATTATATAACCTCAATGAGCCTAACACCACAGTCCTGCTGAGCTTGAACTAACACTTTAAAAGAATTTACCGGTAAGGTTGGATTTAATGCAAGGATGTATTCAGTTTTTATTAGCTTATGAAAGGCGTACCTTGAGTTACTTTTGTGCATTGGATGGCCTCTCTTTTGTTGGGGACCCACATCAATGATCCGGAGATCAGCTATACACTCTGATGCAGTTTTTGTTCTCTCAAATTGCAATTAACATATGATTTGTTGTTACTCTCTTCTGTTTTAAATCCGAAAACACCTTCTTTTCACCAACTCGTAAATGTACCTAACTCTACTCTGTTTCTTTTTTATTGTGAATTAGATGCCATTTTTATAATTTTTGATAAAATAGAATTCTACCTTCTTCTTTTCAATTAAATTCACAACTATTAATTGACAGTTTAATGTTTTCATTTTATATTTCTTTTTAAATCATATATTAATAAATATAACACACTTTAAGCATTCTGAGACCTTTTTTATCTTGCGCACATAGTGTGTATTGCTTTATGTTACAAATTTAAGCAAAAAAAAAACAACTATAATCCGATTTTATACTGAGGCTACTTAAACCTAGAATTCTCAATATGAGCTAACTCTTAGGTAGACTCCGTATAAAAATTGCTATTGTTTCAAACATTCCCTATTCTCCGTCTTTGTTTTATTTCTTGCTCTGATATCTATCATACGCAAAGTCATTTTACTTGATGTTTCATGAACTTCTAAAAATAAAATAATAGTAATAAAAATAACTGTATTATATATATATTTTTTTCATCCTTTACATCGTTTGATCATGCGTGGCAAGGTGCACTTACACGATCGTGCGCCTCTCCAGAAAGCCCCTGTCATTTTTGTCATCATTGTTGTCGTCATTATCACTATGATCATTGTCGTCATCATCATTACCACCATCGTTGTCATCATGACCTTAATCATTATCATCATTGTCGTCATCATTGTCATTATCACCAGAAGTAAATTTTATTGTTTTATATTTTATCTGGTAATTTATTACACATCTGGTATTACACATTTTCTTGTAAGAAAACGGGATTATAAAATTTCGTCAAAAGTTTTTATATCGTGTTAAAATTTGATGAGAAATCATACTGTTATTATTTTAAAGGTTATGGTGAGTCTTTTATGTTGTTAACTTGAGTAAAGTACTAAAGCTGGTTAATTATTTATTTTTTAGTTTGTCTACCACAAAAAAACATATGGGACAAATATAAAGGCTTCAAAATCATTGATTATAACATCTGTTCTTGAAAATCCTGAGTTTTTAAGACACCAGCAGGAAAAAGTAGAAAAAATAAAACAAACGCAAGCGCTGAAAAGAAATAATCCTGTTCCTTACATCGGCACTAATTCAAACTCACAAAATACAACAGGTATTATTGGTTTTTAAATATATATATATATATATATATATATATATGAATAAAGTTCAAATGAAATGAACTTACACCATTTTTTTAATCTTTTGCAAGTTATATTTAATTTTATTATAGTTCACTGTTGAAGAGCTGGAGAAGTCTGGAAGAATTTCTTCTAAAAATCTTTTAAGTTATGGTTTTATTGTGACAGGGCATGGAAAAACCTGGAAAACTCAGTGATAGTTTAATTTTAATTTTTACTGTGATACTAAGTAAAAAAATTTTTTTTTGTAAGGTTTGTGTTTAAAAATCTCAAGAAAACTTTGGAAAAAAGTTTTGATTCAGAGCAAAGGAAAAGCTATTTTAATTCAAAAAAACTCAAGGGAAAAATTGAGTGACATACTTTTCTTTTCTTTATTTTCCTTCTTTTTTTTTAACGTTAATGGGTATCAAAGGAAAATGGGTTAATTTTCACAATTTTATTTTTCTAATCTTGAGTTTGCTTCTGCTTATATTGCTTTTATTTCAGATGTTAAATCTTCTGGTGGTTTACTTAGGAGTGGTACAGTGGATAAATCAGCTGTTGAAGTTAGTATATGTTTAATATTTCCATATAAAAAAATTTCATGTTTTGGATGAATTTTTTTTTTTTATTTTACCATTCAAAATACCACCACAACGGAATAAACTACCCAAGACAAATATTTCTTATCTTTATTTTCCAATTCGACTTGAAAATCAGGATTTTAGATTTTGATTTATACATTATATATATATATATGTAATAATTTAAAATTGTTATTGGTAGATAACATTTATTGGTATATTACACCTTTTGGTAAACTCTTACAAATGCTGTTAATGATACCTGAGATTGATTGAGTTAAATGAACCTTAAGATGGGTATTTAATAACAAAAGATTTCACAATTACATGTGCTTTAAGTTAGACCAATTTGAATTGATATTTCATCTAGCAAGATGTTTTGTGGATTTACTAAACTTTAGATATGGTTTGGCATTTAATGAAGAACTAACATCGTTAAAAGTTGTCTTCATATTGTTAAAAAAAAAAACATGTTGTTTAGATTTAAAATGAAATCATCGTTGAAGGAATTAAAAAAAAGAGGAGCTTGTAATTTATTGCTTAAATTTAAAGAATAAGTTGACGTGGTTACACTCAATAAACGATATACACAATAAATGTAAAAGCAGAAATTAAAGTTTTTAAAAAGGCTGAAAATCCCTATTGATTTAGGAAAGCTTGCTTTAAGATTAGCAATACTCCTATAGAGACATTCTTTAAATATTTTTATTTGGATAAATCAGTTAATGACACCGAGCTTGAAAATAGCAGTTTTCATTTGGCAATAAAAATATCATGCATTATTATATTTAATTTTGAAGGCTGCTATCTTTTTTTTTCTAGAGTCCTTCAAGTTATTGTTGAATGTAGCACAGTTATTATTTCACACCCTAAAAATACCTTTATTTCCTAAACTTTATATTTTCTGTATAATGTTTAATATAACAGACTATTAGAAAATTAAAAAAGAATTTTCCACAAAAAAATTCAAAATGGTGGATGAAATGACATTTTTAATGTTTTTTTTTTCTTTAAATAAATTTAAAGAAAGTACTTCTAGAATGTGGCGTAAGAAATATCAGAAGTTTGGTTCGAAAAGAAAAGTTACCCACATGTATTGAGAAGCTTTTATAAAAAATTTGGAGATCATAAATATCACAGTTCAGAAATAACAGCTCAAAACATAACAGAAGATTTTGCTGAAAATTTGCGATAATCTGTGTGACATTTAAAAATCTGCAGATTAGAATGAGAGATGTAGAGAAATGATAGTTGTATAAAGTAGTATCCCCTACAAATATAAAAAGTTTTAGTTATTTACTAATTTTCCCGTGGTAATCTAGCTTTTTATTAATCCCAAAATATAGCCGGTTTACTAAAAATTTTAGCCATAGCAAAAGTCTATGTATTGTTCCTGAGGGAAAGATTTTAAGTGGTACGGAAAGAATAAATATAATTCAGTTAATAAATCAGTTTAATAGTTAACCTTGCTATGGTAATCCTACATTGAAGATTTTTTTTTGACACAAATTTTGTAAATTGAGAGGTTTTCCTAACTATGTGAAACTGATTTCTTAAACCACTATAAATCATTAATATTATTTTCAAAGTACTTTTCTATTTTTTTTTTTTTTCTGTTTTTTTATTTATTTTATAAAGTTGTTGTTTCTAATATAAAATAATTTATCGTGCATTTAATATGGTTAAGGCGAGACCAATTTGATTCGGTGTTTTAAGGATTTTGTTCATATTAGAGTCGGTCAGTGATAAAATAAAATTAAATACCCAAAGTTCCTCCTATAAAGGGTGATTTACACTATGTTTCACTCGCCGCGAAAAATCTTACAAAAATCAAATTTCTATTGTGTAGATTCAGATATTTTCACTATTTATTCCTGAGCTGAGGGACGTTCAGATGGTGAGCACCAAACACCAATACTGAGCTGCAATTCAAATGCTGCATTTCTCAGTCTTAACTTAGGTTTATCTACCATGGCCAAAATATTTTAGATCAAATTTTGCACACATTACTTCAAAACAATATTTTAATCAACCAAGATTTTCTTCAAGACAATAATTTAATCAACAAAATATTTTCTTCAAAACAATATTTTAGCGAAGCAATGTTTTTTCAAACTATTTTAAAACGAATTAAAACAAGTATAATTTTGTCAGTTTCATAAAAAAGGATAAAAACAGGCTTCTTTGGGATAAAATTGAAGGCACTTTATAAAAAAGGGCTTTGTGAATTGGCGAAGCGCTCAAATCAAGCACTAAATTTTTTTAATATAAATAGTTTCATTACAAAATTGTGTGTGCTTAATTGATCCAGGGGGCGAATTAAGGGATTGATAATTTCGATACTTTTATTGCGATCTCAAAGTATAAAATTAAAGAAAAATTGCAATGTCAACGCATTTTACATGAGCGATATTATAAAATAATCAACCATTTTGATATTGTGCAGATAAAAATGCGTGGACAAAGGGCCATGTTTAAAAATCAAAACAATCAAAATAATTGTACTGACATAATTCTAAACTGAAAAGATAACTCTTTATTATAAGACAGATCATTAAAAATTTCTGGTATAATTAAAAAAACGTTTCTTTGTTTCATCAAAATACTAAAGTTTTTTTAATTTGCTATTTTGTGTAAATTCGTAGATAAACCTTTCAATCCTGGAAATATCAACGATTAGTTTTTTTTTTCATAACCACAAATAATGACTAAAGGGTAGGTATTTCGGAGCAACAAATATGTGTTTAAATATCTTTTGAACTGATATCATATAAAACTGCGTTATTTATATAAAAATAAGCAGTTTTTACTAACAATTAGATGTATTTTTATTTTAATTTTAAATTTACCTTAAAAATGATTGTTTGTTTAAAATCCACACCATAATTATCTTTTTTGATGTTACTTTCGAAAAATGAGCAGTAATTTTTAATATAATAATTAATAATTTGATTTATTGTTTAAAGATAATAGTTTAGTTTTTTTTTAAAATTCGTTTTTATTATTAACAATTCCAGTTACTGTGATTTAGCATTGCATACATAACTAAATTTTAACTCATTTTAAATTGCTTTTAATAACAACCCACTTAGCAAACATTTTAAGTTTTAAAGTGATATGTTTTCTGAGAATCGAATGTTTTAAAAATCACTATCACGTTGAATTTTTAAAATTTTTACTGTTGTTTGTGTTTTCTTTATGAAAAAACTCCAAGGTAGAAAAGCAATAATTTATTAACATTAAGATAAAACTTTAGTCATATTTTGTTTACATAAAACTTCATAGTGTGATGAGAAAATGAAATAACAACTAATGCGTCATGGTTTATTTATTTTTTTTTTTTACCATAATGGTGGGAAGTTATCGAAATAAAGTCAAAATTATTAAAAGACCACCCACAAAATATATTTTATGGAACGTAAGCAAGGTTTTTTTTTTCTGTTCATATGTCTATGGTTTGTCGTTGTTTCTCTTTTCTTATTTATAGATCTTAATATAAAAACAAGTATTTAAATAAAGAGCACACTTTTTTTAAAAACTTATTTATATATTGTCTTGCCTAAAAAGAAAATATATCTGTTTATGTATGTATGTATGTATGTACGTACGTACGTACGTACGTACGTACGTACGTACGTACGTACTTACGTAATAACTAAATATAAGAAAATCAATTTAAATACCCTATTAGTGGCACATGGTGCACATGGTTTTTAGAGTATAAAATGTTATAGAAGTCATCAATTTTATTTTGTTTAAGTGAAGTCACCTAATTCTATTTCTATAGGATTTGAGCCATTAAGGCCTTCTATCTCGAATTTTCGATATTTTTTAGGATATTCTGAAGAAACAAAAGGAAACAAAAACAAAAGATGGTAAAAGAAGAATTGTTCCAATGCTTATCGAACCTCCAACAGACTTTTCAAGGTTTTATCTATTTGTTGCTTAAACAACTTAAACAATGGCAACGGCCATAAATTGGAAATTATTCCTAAAATTTTTTTGGGAATTTTCTTTTTTGTCATACTTTCTCATACTTTTCTCTTTTGTCTACTATTTGTCATAGTCTCTCGTTTTTCAGCAGGTAATAATTTTAAATTAAAATAATTATCAAAATAATTTTAATCCATTTTTGATTAAATTATTTAATAGAAAGCTGTTATTCAGATGTCATAATAATGTCAAATGTTAAAGTTTTGAAAAAATTTTAGCTCAAAAGCCCATCCACTTTTAATGCTAAATTTTTTTAGATCATGTAAGAATTTGCCTATCTAACTTGTACATATGGCTGAAAAAGGATATAGCTAAAAAAAACAAATAATTGAAAAAAAATTAAGGAAATGCTGCTTGTTGCTATTGTGTTTGGGCACATTTTGTACGCCATCTCCTGACCAATCAAAATAAATTTTAAATTAATTTTCTAGAAGTAAGGCTGTTATCATAAACATTAACACGATTATCAAAAAATTAAATAAGAAAATTATATTTATATTTATATTAAATTCATAAAAAACTATATTTATATTAAATTAATAAAAAAATTATATTTATATTAAATTAATAAAAAATGAACAAAAGTGTACTGAAATGCTTTGCATGTAAAGCAATTAGTTAACTATTACGAATCTTTTCATGTTTCATATTCAGACTTTATTCAAAATTTTTTTTGGTTTTAGCAACAGTGATAGCGTTACAAAAGAAAGTTTTAATGAAAAGGTAGATACTATGTTATTCCATTTTCAGGAAGCATATTTGCTTGTTCACCAATAAAATTTTCTTAATAGACCTCTTTGAAGATTGAAAAATTTGTTAGGGAATAGAGACTCATAGCAATCGACAAAATTAATTATCAAATAAATGATAAAAATAACAAAATAAGATCACAAGGATATGTTGGATAACTATATAAAAACTATATATAAATATTACGTTTACACAAAAAAAGAAAATATAAAGAAACAGAAGTGAATTTATTTGCTGTTTTTTGATTTATGTGTTTCAAGGTAAAATTTGTTTCTTTAAATTATTTTAAATCAGTTGAATATACCCTGGCTTTTGGTTTTGATTTATCCTTTGTTTATACTATGTCTCGTGAATAAAACATATTTAATGTGTAAGCAAAGAATAAATCACTTAACAGCAAGTAACACGGGAAATCATTTTATTTTTTTTTGTTGCTTTAGCGGCAACCAGCCAATAAAAATCTTTGACATTGTTATTATTATTATGATCTAATCGTTGATGGGGAAATGCATTATCGCTACTTCATAATGTAAATAAAATTGATGACTATAAAGTAACAATTAGTTTGTTTAAATCCAGGTATGAAGTTACTTCATGGCTGGTGTAAAATGGACAAACTGCAGGAATAAAGAGATTTATGACCTCCAGTTAAAAATTCTTGGGCCCCTACAATCTTGTTCATAATATATTGGAATTTTATCAAATTTTAGCACAAAGTCACATTTGAGGCATGGTGTAAAAGTGATTTTCTAGACAAAAATTGCAAAAATTATGGCAATCCCAAATTAGTAAGGACTTGTCACTTTAATCTCATAGCTCTAGCAAAGAAAAAAAATATTTTTTTAAATTTCTAAGTTTATAAGTTTATTAACCAAAAGGTAAACCTAAAGTTGAGTGTACCAAGGGCGGTGTATCCGTATTTTTAATTGCTTGTGGTAATTTTTTAATTTATTAAGGTGTCCTAATTACATATAAGTGTCATAATATTTTGCCCATGATTGTAGGTAATTAAAATTTAGTCCAAAAAATGACATCTGATTTTATCACGTAGTTACCACATAGTTACTATGGTTCAGTGTTACCCTAGATTGTTTTAAATTATCTTATATTGATAGCACTTCATTGGCCTGAATTTTTCTAGATTCTAATATTTTTCATCATTCGGCTTTCTTTCTTTCTTTTAAAAATTTTTTTTTTCTGTATTTCTGTCAAATAGTTGATTTTGGAACTGAGAGGAAGTTGTTTAAATATTTAGACTAATATTGGTTATAATCAAATGTGCTTATGTTTATAAAACTTAGTTTAGGTATTTTTCAATTGCTATCACAATATAATATTGACTTTGTGTACCATTTTCCTATCTTACTGTTTTTTATTTATCATGTCTGAAATTTGATTTGATTCAAATAAATAAGACAGCTTTTATATCAGTTTTATCTATCCTTTAAAATAAAATAGTTTTATGTGCTTATTGCATCTTTAGTGTAAGTTTTAAATGGTTTTCTGCGCTCATTACGTCTTTAGAGTTTTTAATGGTTTAATTATTTGGTACAATATAAAATTCATGTCAAGGCTAGTGAATGGGGTGTCAAAATTACAAATAATTACATATTGTAGCTTTACCTTCGTTCAAAGTACTTCAATGACTAATGCTTAACATTGTATTTCAATTATATAATTTCTAAACTTTATCCAGCTTTCTTAACAAATATTCAGTTGAAAAACTGTTATTTCCTGGAAGTATAGCTTTTTAATTGTATTTCTGAAATGTTTGGAAAAAAATTTTGTTTACAAAAAGAATTTTTATCTTGATCATTGAATCATTGATCACTGATCGTTTCAATTCAATTCCGATGTGGAAAAACTTAAATAAGCAAACAAACTTGCAGAAAAATCTGCTGTAATTTGTGTTTGTGTTGTTTAGATGACTTTATACTGTTCAATTATCTGTTTACCTTTATGAAATAATTTGGTTTTAGGTTCCTGCCACGATCACTACTACCGCTACTACAGATATACAATTTAAAAAGTAACCATTTTCTCACTCATAAATTGAATTTTGAGATTTGGGTTTTTTCTAAAATTTATTATGTATTATGTTTTCAAAATAACCAATAGCTTTATTATGCTCCTAAGTACCAAAAACAAATCTTTTATTATTATTATTGTAAAAAAATATAAATTCTGTATCAATTTAAGTTTTAAAGATTATATTTACTAATAACTAAAAATCCTTTAACAGGTTTATTTTGCTCTTAGAAAAAATGTTTAAATAAAATTATTTCGTTCTCTGTCATTTTACCTGATTAGATTCAAAACCAGACGGACATAATGATGAATGATGGTATCATTTATTTATACTAAGGCTATTTGCATTTCTTCATAGCTACGAGGCATTCATTCATTCATTCATTCATCATCATTTTAATCATCGTCATCATCATTCTCGACTTGGTTTAAGGTCCATTTTCTATGCTTGCATGGATTGGATGAGGTGTTTTAACCTTCGTTTTCCAATCTTCAGTTCTAAATATAAATTCCTCTGCAAAAGATTGGTACTAGCTAAGAATTGAGTGTGAATGTTGGCAGAGTCTATGGAAGAGTTAGTTTAAAAGTTTGAGAAGTTGGGAAAAATAGAGACTAAAATAGAATGAGTTAAGAGGGAATCCAGCAAAAGCTAAAAGGTTTGAAAGTGACTTTGTGGAATCGCAGGAAATTGCCATTTATTTGTAAGCACTGGGTATATAGGAAATGAAGTGATGTTGAAGGGAGGTTAAGAGCTGACAATCAGTTTTTGTGTATGCGTTACAAAGTTGAGATCATAAGACGATGCAGTATTCCTAGCTTCAGTGATGTACAGCATTGACTCTTTAGAGGTAGTTGATAACTTCTGTTGCTTAGGTGAAATTTTAGATAGTGTAGAGGGGTATTAAAAGGAGTGTTATTTGTAAGTTCTTCTTGGACAAAATTTATATTACTTTCTTAATTAGTTACTTCCTCTGCTAACCGGTAGAGTTTTGTCAATTCCGGTTAGAGTTGAGGCATAAAGTTAAGGTATAAAACCCATGTCTGAAGTGTTTTTTTGTATAAAAGTGATGCATGGACAGTGAAGATGGAAAATATTGATCAATTAGAAAATGTGGATGTGTGACAGTTGCTTTTGAGACAGAAAAAGTTTATATGAACTAAGAAGCAGGCTAGTAGGTATTCATCAAAGTCAACAAATTATGAGCATGCAATTGCTGCAAAAAACAAAATTGCCCTTACAATCATCATTGTTTATAAAAAATACAAGCCTTTCCAGAAATAAACCACCAGGTGAGCTGCGGACCTAAAATAATCTAGGTGAACTATAAGACTAAATAGATTGATATGGCCAAGTTTAGGAGGCTTAAAGATGTCTTAGGAGGGATATAAAAAACTTTATAGATTGATTTAGGAGAGTGTGGGTGTAAGCTTTGTTTTGCTAATCATCAATTTTATAACAAAGAAATTTGTGGTTTTTTTTTGCTGGAAAAAAAGAGTTCCAAGAATAATTTGGAAAATTTAATTTAAATAGATATTTTAAAAAATAATTTTGTTTTCGTTATGCATAGAGAATAAATAAGCAGTTAAAACTTTTAAAGGGTTATCTAAATTTTAATTTTTTTTTATAGAAAAAAAATAATTGTAAAAGCTTATGAATTATATTTTGCATGAAGAGTTGCTTATATAAATTATGAACCATGTCAATTATATTTTGTATGATGAAAAGTAGAATTAAACCTTTTCAAGAGATCAATTTGATTCAGTTTTTTTTACTTTTTGAAGAGAATTATTTTGATTGTAGAATTTAATTAATTTTGAAGAAATAAAATGTAAAATTAATAAGCTTTGTTTTTAACTATTTATTAAAGTTAGTTTTTCGTTTTTTAGGCGCCGTAGTGGGATAAAATCTAAATTTTTGTCATTCAGATAAATTTTTGGATAAGCAGTGATCTCATTAGATGCTTCAGGGTTTTTTTTTTTTTTTTACAATAATGTTTTTGTTTATTTTTTTTCTTTTTTTTTTTTTTTACAGTAATGTATTAATTTATTTAATTCGTTTGCTCATTACCCAAGTCAGCATTAACCCTTTCATTACCAAGTTATAGCACTCTGATATACCAGGCACAAAATTGGTGTTATTGACCAAATTCTCTAAAATCATAACAGGGAGCTTAATATTCACAACATCAGGTTGAAACTTGGCATGTTTTTTCAACATTACTCTCTAAACTCAAGCTAAAATATTTAAATGACATGACATGACCTAAAATACTGTTGTGCAATAAAAAAAAAAAAAATTTTTTTGACTTTTTACTAAATAAACAATGTGTATCATATAAAAGAATTTCTATAAACGATTTAGAATGAAATCATCAATAGAACTAGAAAAAGTTTCAATATTGTTATTATCAATATTATTATTTGGTAGTGTTTCATCCGCTAGCACTTCATCTTTGTTTACACTCTATAACATTATCTTCAGCTTCATACTCACAATCACTACCACTATTTTCTATATAATTTTTATCTCAATCAATATGTGTATCACTATCAAAAAGGAAATCTAAAATCCTTGATGCCATTTTAATTTTAGAGAGAACGATAAAGATATTGAAGTCCGATTTTTGGCATATGTCAGATAAATATGTTTAACTCCTATAAAGTTTAATACATCAGCTATAATTTTTTTATTTAGCTCGTGAATTGCGTATTTGCTTAGTACCCACAGAGCGGGTATCAGGTAAATAGTGATAGTACATTGGTATCCGCTATGCGAGTGTCAGGCAATGAAAGGGTTAAATGCATATTTGAATTACTTTTTTTAGGATATTAAAATCCACAAGTGAAACTTTATCAACAACAGTTAATCCAACTAATTCTGTTATTGCTCCTATTATCTCTTCCACACCCACAGTTGTCTGTTTAAAAAGAAAATCAGATGACCTTCAAACTAAAAAGAAGAAAAAAAAGAAAGAGAGTTTCTCAGGTCCAGTGGCATCGGTAAAGTTTATCACGTTGAAATTGTTATTACATTGTAATTTAGAGCAATAGTTTTAAAGTTCTCATAAATCACTTTCCACTCTTCCCTGGGTTTGACTGAAATATAAAAGCTTTTTTTAAGATTGGGCTACTGAATTATTCTAAAATAGGTTGGTCTGATACTTTTAGAAATTAGTATCTTTTGCTACTCCTTAAGCTAGTTCAGGTTTATAAATTCACTCAGTAGGTGGCAATTAATCCTCTAATCGTTGCACTATATAGTTTCTACTTCAAGACTTGTTTTAAAAGATTTAAAGCTGTATTATAAGGTATAAAGTTTATACTTAACCATAGCGAGTGGCATATTTTAAATGATATTTTTTAAAGAACGCTTTTTTAAGCGTAAGTTTTGTGAATAATATTAGTTTATTTTCAGTGTGGATGGAAAACGTAGAATTTCCTCATTAAATGTTAATTTCATGAGTTATCGCTGTTGTGTAATTTCCCAAATAACTCACTGTGAGCATGTGATCGATAACTATTATATATCAGATAAAATAATCTTTGTCACAAGTGAAAAAAAGATCTTCAAACTATCAGAAAAAGTTTAAATGAATTTATGAGAACTAAAGAAAATCTGTGCACCCTCTGTTTCATCTTAAAAGTAGTTGAGTTTCTTGTCAATTTATAGTTTCAATTTGTTTTAGAATAAAACTTTAGAATGTGAACAAAGAGAGGTTGTTGTAAATAATCATCCAACATGTTATATACCATCTCCTTATCCTGAAGACCTATATTCTATTCAGGTAACTGACTTCTGCATTTTAAAATTAAATAACGCTTTATTTTACAGCTTCTGATATATAGGTTAAGTCAACGATGATAATTTTAATATAAATTTTGGATCCCTATTGATTTGGCCAGTTGCTAAAAACTGTGGGACCTAGGGTCTTAAAAACTTTCCAATTTTATCTAAAAGTGTGATCCAATTAATTCATATAAGATGTTATAAAATTCTTATCTGATTATTTAGCAGCTGTTTTCAGAATTTTATCTGGCCCAACCCTCAAATCCTGAAGCTTTTCAAATTTCAACTAAAATTTTTTTTCCTAGTTTTATTTCTATTTTGCGAAATATTGTTATCATATTAGTAAATATAATTGTTGATAATTTTGTTGAATACTTTACATTTGAAAATATTATAAGGCCTCTAAGCTTAAAATCTTTCATATAATCATGTCCTTTTCTCCAAATTTCTTACAATAATGGAATATTTCTAGCCTCTTTTAACTATGCATTTGTCCTCCAGGCATCTTAATGATTTTATTATGTGAATTATCAGTATTTTCTCAAGCTATTGATCTTGACAGCAATTTATGTTTATAAATTCAAAGTCTGTGTTTGGTGAAGATTTTAATTTTCAGTTATATTTAAAAAATTTTTATGATTTTTGATTTTAAAACTTTCAGAGCCATACTTTGTCAAAAGCAAGTAATGACAAGAAGTAACAATTTATCAAATCTTATTCTGAAATTATTACCCCTTTCTTTACAGATTTCATGAGTAACTAATTTTTTAGTTAATAACTAATTTTTTAAAAAAATCCAATTTTATAAATACTTTAATGTGTATTTCAGTTAAATCTCATAAAATTGTACATTATACTTTATTATACGTCAAAACCAAGTTTTTTTTTTTTTTTTTTTTTTTTTTTGCAAGTCATGTAAACAAACTATGTAAACAAAATAAGTTAAATAAATTAAATTAAATTATATATACAAATATTTTATATTTTAGATGGTTTCATGATTTTTATTCCAACAACAATTTAATTTTAATTTATCTAATTAAAAAAATGGATAATAACAACAAAATTTAAAAAATATTGAGTGAGCAGTAAATGTTTTAAATCTCATTTTAAATCTTATTTCTTTCGAGTGACATACATAAACTGATATATTAACATTACCTTGTTTAGTTTAAACCTAAAGTAAATGTGCCAGAGTCAGAGAATCCAGCTAAGATTTGTGTAATTTGTATATTTTTATCAGCTTATTTAACTTTTGAAAAAAAATATCTTTTTAATTAAATATTCTTTCTTTGATTTATTTATATTTAAATAATAATAGTAACATCTGATAAATTTATTTCTTTCGTATATAAACAACATAAACATTTTTTATGTGTCGACATGGTTTGGCATTTGCTACATCCACACCACTCATTAATTGGGAGATTTAATGTATTTCTTGGCTTCTTGATTTGCTCGTCCATGATAACATTTTTTAGGTCTGCCGCAACCTCGCCTACCTCCCCAATATCTTCCCGTTCATCACTCGAATTACTATTATTTTTATTTGAATTTCTTTTTAAGTGACTCAAATTGAAAAGATTGCACAGACATTTTTATTTTGATAAAGAAAACCTTATTTATCACACTGTTTAAAAGTCGCTTGCTAACTCCTACATCACAGGATCACGTGATTTTTTGCGTCCTGTAACTAGAATAAGATAAGTATTTTTAGATTCTAATAGCGAACACTATAATGGCGGGTGTTTTCAAAACATGTTTTTCATATGTATATAAAGAATTCAGTAAAGTGAGAACAAAATTTTTTTTTGTTTTTTAATATACTCTATATATGTCTGAGTACTTGGGGATCCCTTTAAGAAAATTTTTAAATACACGATGTTCTAAAATAGAAGCCTGGAATATCCCAAGTACAATTTCAATCCACTTACTAAAAACAGAAGATGTTTTGACCCTCTAATTTCTACCGAAAAGACAACTCTTAAGGAGGATAAGGCTTTGCCACGAAAACACAGAGGAGTATATTATGTTAAACAAAAATTCCCAAAATGACATCAATTTTAAGAACGGCAGCATTAGCTCATCGAGGTCTTTAATTAAACACAATAAATTAGGGCTTGGGTAAGCTATTTTTTGTTCAATAGTTTTATGCAGTTTTGTCTTTGTTGTCAGGTTCCATTGAAATCATATTGTCAACAAAAGATGTTTGCTACTATTGAGGTTGAAAATGACTTGAAACAAAGTGCAGGTTAGTTTATGATCTATGTTCGAAAATAATAGGCCTGTACACCTTCATTAAAAACTGTATATTTTACACAGAATTTGTGACTTGAGCTATTCTTAGTCTTCCGTACCACACAGTATATGGTATGTAGTTTGTTTGACTGTTTGTTTTACTGAATTTTGTGAGCTAAGGAAACCTTTCAGCAAAGAACATTTATTACAAACGTTATGGCGGCTGTCACAGGTTCATCAAAGTCAAAAAAAGTATCTTTAACTCTTTTTGAACACTTCTGCGGGTTAAATACAGCTTGCTGAAATCTTTGATGAAAATGAAAATGAGTTTGGTGATTTTCAACCTTCCTCAGATGGAGATGATCAAATCTCAGGAGATGAAAGTACTATAAAAATTCTTCCTGCTGCAAAAGAAACTTAAGTTGTCAATTTACATTTTACTTTGGTATTGTGAAAAAAGATTTACTCTGCTCATACTGGGCAACTGATCCATTAATCGCAACACCATTTCCTAGAACTGTAATTTTCAGAAAAGAATTTTATAATATTATGTCATTCCTCCATTACTGTGATAACAATGATTACCCTTCATAGGGATAGCCAGGATATAACCCAAAGAAAAAACTTGGCTTCTCCTCTAACAGAAGCGTTTAGCCACTACTGGACTCCAAACCAGCATTTTTCTATTCATGAAAGTACAATACCTTTCAATGGAAATATTTCATTCAAGGTATATAATTCAAACAAACCTGATAAACACGGATTCAAAACGTATAAATTATTTGAATATTAACTTATATATATATGTTAAATTGCTTATATGTTAGATAAGTTGATGGAGGAAACACCACCTTCCAAATATGGAAATACACATAACATGGTTGTTTGCTTATTCGAAAAATATTTTAACAAATGATATATTATATAGATGGACAATTTTTATCTTTTTTTATACTTTACATCAAACGTTAGGTACAGTAGCTTGTGGTACATCCAGACCACGTAAAGGTCTACCGAAAAAAATCACAACGGCAAAGTTTAAAGGTGAATCGATTGCTATGACATACAACAATACAATAGTTGCTTATCATATGTTAGACAGAAGGCATGTTACATTAATGTCTCAAGCTTATAATTTTAATCAAAGAAATACCAGTAAAAAACATCGAACAAATAAGGCAATTGAACAACCAAATATTATACAACAATATAAAAAGTACATGGGCAGACTCAAATGACAAGCTACTGCGATACTCTTGGTTCTCTCATAAAAGTTTGAAAAGTCATAGAAAAATTTTGCAAAAAAATTTCCGTGCCAAAGTCATTGGACTGGCTATTGAAGAAGTTGGTAGTAGTATTGCCCCCTGCTAATAACCATCAGTCGATCATGTAAAGTTTGAGTGCCTGCTGAACGTAAAATCTCACTGACATGTGCAGCTGCCAAAAAAAAAAGACCTTGGTGTAAAACGTCATTTGAATGTGAGCAATGTCAAATTTCATTTTGTGTCAAGCCTTGCTTTTTGCTGTACCATACATGCAACGGTTTTATTGAGAAATACATTACGAATAAAAAGAATGATTAGTTTTTAAAATTAGTTTTAGTTATTTTAATGTTAGTTATTTTGCTAATATTAGTTATTTTATCTTATTTTACTGTATAAAAAAAACACCTTCACCAGGTTCTAAATACATAAACTTTATCATCCAGAATATTTATACACCTTACTTGATGGTTTAAAACAAAAAACTAGTTCTACAAAAATTTCATTTTTTATTTTTCATTTTTCCGAAAAAATGGTTGGAATCTGAATACCGTTTCTTACAAAAATAACTGGGACGCTAAGGGCTAATCTGCATTTCCTAACCTTTTAAATCAATTTTACCTTGGGTTTTTGGTACCTATTTGCAGACACTTACTGTATTGATATGACACTACCTGTATGCGATCATTATTACTGTATTTATGGTCATTAGACTGTATTTATGGTCAGTAGACAGTCAGTGGTGAGTAAATAGTTCTACAAATTATTTCACGGTCTTATTATGCAAGGTCTTAATATGATTTTGCAAGGTCTTATTATGATTTGAATCTGGTTTTCATGTACAGGCTACTACTCAGAATTTTTAGTAATGTATTTTTTTTAGGTCTCCATTACATTAGATGTTATTTTAATAAAAATGTTCAGTGGGAGACATGCGTTTCTCACCCTATCAATGCTCTGTCAGCAAACAGGTATTTTATTTTGTATTGTTGGTAATTTTGTACATTGAAAATCTCACAAAGTATATATTTATGTATATACCTATACTTAGGTGTAATTTTTTTATGTTTTATTAAAAATCCTACTATGATAAAATAAAATAAAAATTTCTCTTTGATAGAATATTTTTACATTTATTTGTCAAGATAGCACATATTATATACCATTGTAAAGCTAATAGTTTCTCTACAATTAAAAAAAAAAAAAAGACTTGGGAACAACTATTTACAAATTATATGGAAATGATACAGAATTAACGCTAGCAAAAAATTTTTTTAGAAAAATGGTTAGGGAAAATAGTAAAAATGAGAAAAATCATCTGATTCTGATATGCTTGAAAACCTGAGACATATAGCGTTGCAACATTATATGATAAGCCATATATATGAATAAAAACATAATTTGTGATCAGTGCTCATAAAAATCACTCAAAACTACAAGAATATGATAAAATATAAAAATAAAACAACGATGTCCGCGCAACACGCGACACAGCTGATGTGTCGAATTTTAAAAATTTTGTGTGCAAATACACTTTGGTTTTTTTACAACGTGTATTCTGTAATCAGCTGGAATAATTTATGAAGCCTCATCAAGAAGTTGATTTATTAGATTCTTCTTGAATTTAAGCAAAGGCATTCATTTTGACCCTTCACTGCGCGTCAAACAATACAATATATACGAGTTTGCTTGACTTATCTCAAAACATCACGTAAACATCCGCTTCCACCACTTTATTGTTTTTCTATTAAACATATAATATGACAACATTTGGTCCATGTAGTCACACCCATTCCTTGCATTGTTATATCTGGATGTAATGTCTGGCTTGGTGACTAACACCCTAAGCTTATTTGGTTTTTTGGATTCACCTTTCATAACATTTGTTATACTTCTATAATACCTAGTCTCTAAGTGTTTTAACTTTGGGTTTTTTACATGAATGGGAAAGTTTTTACGGTTTGTTATTAATGTACCAGTGTAATATGTCCTATTTGCAAAAAGGTATGTGATCAAATCATGTGTTGTGTTGTGTAATCGATCTGCAAATACATGATGGCCGGAACCAAGAAGGTGAAGAAGACTCAAAAACTTTTTCAGATTGTCCAGTTTCAAGTCAGGTTGTATGAAGTATCAGCACCAAAATATATTAGAAGGTCATATGCATAACCCGTGATGGAATCAGAGAGCCCGAATGTTTTGATGTGATATTTTTCGAGCTTGGAAGGGTTGTACATTTTGTACTTCGATTGACCTATCCATTTCACAATCATTTCATCGAGCGATAAATATTTTTCTGGATAAAAGGCGCCTTGAAATTTTTTTAATAAAGTGTTTAAAAACGGTTCAATTTTTTCTTTCTTGGCTGCCTCCTTGTTCATTGAACTCACATGTAACATTGTCGACTACAAAAATTCAAAATTATTTCGTGTAAAATCTCATGGTACCAAGTAGTGTAATTGATAGGCTCTAATGACCAATAAAGATTTGCTTTATGGTATTATACCCATGGAGATTAGGTCTCGCAGTGCTGAATGAGTTTAAAGTATATCTATCAAAACAAAATAAGATATCACATTCAAGCAGTTTTTACCAATGACTAATATCAACTTAGAATTTTATTGTTTAATTTTATTCTTTTTTCAAATTTTTTCATTTCCCTTGGTTCAATCAACACGACATGAAAAACTGCACCATGTTTTTACAAAAATGTCTAAAAATTGGTTACTGCAATGATAGCCATCTTCTGCCACGTTCATATATGTAAGGATGATCTGTATTATGATGTTTATATTTATTTGTATTTTTTTTGGTGGTTTTATTAGTTGCAGTTGTTTTATGATTTTAATTTCTAAAAATTTGATGATGTCTGCGGCAGGTTGGTAAGAATTTAATATGAGATTTTATTGGAAATCAAATAGAATATTTACTTTTTTTTTCTTTTTTTTTGTACGAACTTTTAACATAGTAGAGTTTCCATCATATCCCAAAGTTTATTTTTTGCACAATATTAATTTATATTTGTATTACAAATCTAAAAAATGTTCAAAGTGGAATTGTTTGGAATGAAGGCTTTTATAAATCTCGTGAATTATTTTTCTTTTTTTCTAGAGATTTTGTATGCGTATCATGTACAAACACCACTATACACATCTTTTCAGACAGAGGAAGAAGGTACGCATTCTCTTTCAGAGAAGTTCTTCATCTCATCGGTTTGGTGACTACTTAGTTTCCATGAAGATTTATTTTCTTAATCTAAATAATTTAATTTAATTCATAATGTATGCTGTGTTCAGTGCTCAGGTTTAATTGTTTGAGGACACCCCAAGGCATTAACCATCAAAATTTCCCAGGAAATCAAAGATTCTTAGCTGAGTTGATAGATTACCCCATTGTTTAAGATTTAAGTTGTATTAATTGCATCTCCTACCCCACAGCAATTTCTAGTGAAATTAACTGTATGAATTCACAAAGTCCATCTGTTTGTGCAGAATTTTTATCTTTTTTTTTTTTTTTTTTGGGCATTGCTGTAAGGTCAAGGGTAAAAGAGAAATATCATAATTTTGAGTTTTGATGGAAAAATTTGCTGCTGGAAAATATTCTAACTGATTATTTTGGTTGCTTTTGAGTATTTTATTTTACCCAGGTTTTGTCCAGTCCTCGTAACATGTGAAATTTTCTCAGATGATTTTAATTTTTTTTGAAAGCTTTTGATGTTTATAGCTTATTTAAATTATGTCCATGGGATTTTTGCAACAATCTTTGTGACATTTTCCATATTTTAATTAATTTGGTCTATTTGTCGAGTTAGCTTTCTCTATTGCCACAAGTTTTGAGCTCTATATTTCAGTTAGCCAATAAGTATGCACAACTGACAAGTCTCAGTAAGGACCAAACGTCT
Source organism: Euphysa ruthae (assembly GCA_035046665.1). Classification (NCBI taxonomy): domain Eukaryota; kingdom Metazoa; phylum Cnidaria; class Hydrozoa; order Anthoathecata; family Corymorphidae; genus Euphysa; species Euphysa ruthae. Next base: position 30,324 of record JAUZNK010034194.1, read on the forward strand.
CTTGAAGTACTTTCCAAAATTATGTTTTTACACCTTAAATTAAAAAAACAAAGCTTCGGAAATGATATTTTTAAGTTTGGTTAAAATTATTTATAATGATGATATTGTAATATACAAAATAAAAAATGCTATTGCAGTTTTCTTGAGGACTTTTCTGTTCAATAATTTGCATATTGATATCCACTTATCAGATTTTCAAATCCACTATCTAATCTATTGTAGCATTTCTAAAAAAAGAAATTATATTATTTAGCTATATTCTGTCAGTTGTTCTATCTCTGGGTTTTATCCCTGTAGCCATTATTATTATTTTTTTAAATTTTGCATCATGTAAAGGCATAAATTTAGATAAAATAATTTTGATTTTTGAAAAATTATGTGAGTACAGAACCTAAATATGTCCAAATAATGTCATTTATTGGCCTCAAATCAAAAAAAATTTTTTTAATGTTAAAATTTGTTAATTTTGCAATAAATCAAATACCATTGAAGGAGCTTATAACCTGCTGAAAATTCCTTTTGGGCATATACTTAACAATACTATTTTATACTTTTTCCTTTTATGGAGAGAATCTTTTTTTTTTTTTGAAGCATCGGATGACACCAACCATTTCTCACTCCATTCAACAACAGTGCGAAGATCATCTTCATCAGCTACCATTCCAACCTTATAAAAGCATTGTTTGTTTTTTGTAAGGATGAGTAGACAAGCTTGCAAAGAAAACTCAGAATAACCAGGCAAATCATTGATACAAATATGAAAAAGAGTAGGCTCCTGGACAAGCCTTTTGTAACACCAGAATATATAGAGAGTAAAAGTTTCAAGATCTTCAATAAAGACCTTGATTTCTCTGCCTGACAAAAAAAATTTAATGATATCCAAAACTTCACCAGAGATACTATAATACTTAATGTTATGGAGAAGGCCAGCATGCCAGACCTTGTTGAATGCCTTAGAGATGTCTAATGCAATTGCTCTTAATTCACCGCAAGCATCAAGAGATTGATAGAAACTTTCATAAATGACAGTCAGAGCATCAGCAGTTGACTTACCAGAACAAAATCCATACTGATGATCAGAAAACAGATTAAACGGCTCTCAGAGACAAGTAACACATTAGTTAATCAATGTTTTGAAGACCTTACTTATGCCTGAAAGAAGACTGATATGATTAATATAGTTAGGAGGATCAGATCACTCCCTGGAATTTTCATCATGATAGTAGCTTTAAAAGGATCAACCGCGATTGGTTTTATAGCAATTTCATTTATTATTATTTGCTTGATTTGAAATTCTTCGGTAATGTAACTATGGTAACTTTGGTAACAATAATGTTTTTTTATGTAAAAAAAGATGCTTCAATTCTGCTGAAATTTGTCATGATTTTAATATCTGATTATTTGGCTATTTAATATTTAATTTGGTACCGTACCTAGAATAAAATTTTTGAAAGTTTGTTCAGCAAGAAATAATTTTTTGTTTTTTATGAAAATAAAGTTCTAATTCTGCTGAAATCTTAAAAAACATTATTTTTGATGATTTTTAAGAAATTTGTAAATATTGTATTTTCATTGATAGAGTATTTTCATTGATAAAGTGTTTTTCATTAATAAAGTATTTTCTCGGAGCCTTATTAGTCATTCAGTACTTGTCTTTTAAAGCTTTACTATTTTTCATAGCTAGTTTCTTTAAAATTGCTTTCAAATAATAATATTCTTTTCAATGATGTTTGAGCAGACTTCGAGAAACCTCGTCTACATTGTAATTTTTTTATGGTTTGCCAGTTGTGTGAAAAACTCCACACAAACTTCGTATTTCCTTCATTCTGGAAGAACTTGTGTTGTCTTATTTTTTCATACAGCGATGTCATGAATTATTATAACGACAGAATATTTACATAAAAACTTTGTTTCATTCCAAATTTTTATTTCTATTAATAGTAACAAGTGATAATTTTTGCTAATGGTGAGTGAAATTTTTGCTAATGGTGAGTGAAATTTTTGCTAATGGTGAGTGAAATTTTTGCTAATGGTGAGTGAAATTTTTGCAAATGGTGAGTGAAATTTTCTTGACTAATTTTCTAGTTATTAGCACAAATATATCTTGAAAAATATTTCTTGAAATTATCTGGGATTTTATTTTAAATCAAGATTTGAATGTTATTCATTTTGAAATATGCCTTTAACTAGATTCCATTCTTCTGTTACGCTCCATACAGTTCAATCTTTTTTTGCTAATCTCACCTAAAATTTTTTTATTAGATTACTGCAGCCATTAGTGATGGATTCGTTAGTTTCAATATTGCAATGTCATCATCGCTTTTTACTAGTTATCACATGTTCTGGATCAGTAACTGTATGGTAATTTACTTTTGTTTTATATTTGATTATCAAGATCACGGGGGCCACATAGGTTGAAAAATTTGGAAGTTAGTGTATATTTAGAAAAAAAGACTCAAAACTTGTAAATGCTATAGATTTTTTGTTAAGCTTTTAGTGGGGTTTTCATTGGCTAACTAGAAGCTAAGTTTAAGATAATATATTAACATTAACAAAAAAATTAACTTGATGATCTGTATTGTAAGGTGTTGGAAAATATTGTGAAAGTCCACTCTTTTGAAAATTTAACCTTTAACCATGTTAAGCTATAAAAATAAGCGAGTCAATTTAACCAAGTTAAGCTATAAAAATAGGCTAGTCAATTTAACCAAGTTAAGCTATTAAATTTTAATATTTTAGTCATCCAATTCATTATTCTTTGCTAGTTTGTCAAAATTTCTAACGATCTATAATATAGTAAGAATATTAGGTTGTTTAGAAATTTTATCTCATATGGTTTTCATCATTTCAAATATCTTTTGTATGTTTTTATTTTATTCTACTTATCCACAATGATGAACCTTTGTTTTTATGTTGTAAGACCTCTGACATTAACTTTTGGGGTTGTATACTCTCGTCTGTGCATGGTTATAGTTTTTATTGTAATCCAGTTTTTTCTGATTTTTTTTACCATGGTTGGCCTTGCCGGAAAATTTTTTTGAGACTAAATATTCTAGATTGTCTAAAACAGCTAAATTGAGGTTGCAAGTCTTTCATTTCTTAACTAAAAATAGCACTACTTTTGCTGCCAACTTTTTTAAAATAAACATATACAACCCAGACCATAATGTTTCATATTAATTATTTGTAAACTCTTTTTTCTCATAAAAAATGTTACCACATTTATATTTCAAAAAATATACTTTCTTTTTTGCAAAAGCATTCAAACTTTTAAGTTTGAATGTTTTTACAAGCACTTGCATAAATTGGGTAAACCATTTTTGTATGAATTCATCCAAAAATGGTTTGCTTGTCCTATATAATGCCTTTCTTTCCAATAGTTGGAAATAATGTATGTTATTACATGCTGGATAAATCAAAACTTTTTTTTTTTAGATAAACTTCTTGTTCTAAGTAATGTTAAGAATTGTGAAAAGCTCATTTTATAACCATTCTTTCCTTTTTTCCATGAAATTAAAAATCCGTTTAAGGCATCTTTTTATACAAATGACCACTGTCGTAAGCTCATATACAATAAACTTCTACATCCCCAATACACCTAATAAATATATGCGTATTTAGAACGTAAGATTAATACAAACATATACCAACCTTAATTCTGAAATCACAAGTTAAATTATGGTTATGCTGTAAACATAGACTACTTCTTGGTATGAACCACCAGGCATTGATCATAACATTGTAGTTCAGTGCCGTAGGCTGATAACATTTAATGGAGGCTGTTATAGACTTGATGTTTTATGCTATTTTCATGATAAAAAAGTTATAACAAAAGTTTGTGTATATGGACATTAGATGATAATTTTTTTTTTGCTTCTAGGAATATTGGTGCAAAAGCTGTTATTGTTAACCAGAAATCGATACTCCATTTTCTTAAAGGTAACAAACATATTTATTTATCAAAACAGTTTTTCATTTGCTTCTTTTCGTCTTAATTGGTTGGTGTTATCTTACGTTTTATTGAGATTAACACATTTTTTTGAAGTTTGAATTGATTTTACCTTAACACACTGATAAGAAAAAAATCACAGATAATATTTTTGATAGATATTGACATAAACTTAAGAATAGTAAACTTTTTTGACGTCATATTTAATCTCCCAGCAAAATCGTATCGGCCATATAAAAAATATTTGTTATAAATTTTAATGTTATATCTATTAAATAAAATTATACTTTCTGTGATGCTATGTATTATTTTTGATAGTTAAGAATATCTATTATATTGGAAATTTTGTGTAATGTAAATTTTTTGTAAGATATTTAATTTTCTTGTTGAACTTAGTGGCCAATTGTTAAATAAATGCTTGTTTTTTCCAAAATCTCAGCAAGGTAATTTTTTTTAAACAAAAAAAATGAACGGTCCAAATCTCGAATGCGAACCTCTTGATTCAATCTTGTCTGGTCTTGAATTATATCATTTATTTGTACAATCACAAAAGGAATATTTTGCTGTTAAAAGTTCTTGTAAAAATTAAAAGTAAAAATTGATTGTTTAAAACTTTTTCCTATGTTTACGCTTTTAAATAATTTTAAACATCGTCTTCCTTTCTCAGTTAAAAAACCTTATATTGTAACCGTGTTGTTTCTGTGTCTGAGGATGCTAACTGGATGTGTTGACAGGGTGGTTGGGTGTGTTGAGCCAGCAACGGCCGTATAGTGACGGAACGCACAACACCTGGTATTATAATGTAGGAATGGTTCGTGTAAGGGCACTCGTGAGGGTCTATGAATACAATGACCCG